>DF241318.1:0-59976 GCA_000507305.1 Breviolum minutum Mf 1.05b.01 | reverse complement strand
TGCGAAGAGTGTATCAGCGGTAGTATGCGGTACATAACCTCTTCATATATGGCGACTGCATTTGGCTCAAGACCACCGTGGTCAAGCTTGCACGGACCTAGTGAAGACTCCACAGCTTCACTCAATACTCGTGTATTGCGACCGAAAACAGAGTGATTCCGACTGCGTTGCACTCTCCATCACTTGAGCTGCATTGAGACCAATTGCTTGATAACACATACGTGGTAATATATCACCTTACACCTAGTTTAGCAGGTACAAAGCTATTCGCATAAGATTTAATATTTAAAACACAATATAGAATATATGACATATAAAATGTAATATATCAAACATAATATATGCTATATTATATATGATATTTAATATTTACTATAATATGTATATGTATATATGTACATTCTCTACACTGCATGTGTAGAACATCATGATATATGAATCATGTATATACATAAACACATAAAGATACACCGTATCTACAAAACAATGGGCATTTCCCATTTTCAAACGCAGGTTTTAATTTGATTCTCGGTTTTCCCCAGGTTTGGTGGATTCATCTTCATGGTCATTGGCCTGTCGATGCTTGGTCAGATTTTTTACGCCAAGAGAATGAACATGAACTTATTCCGGATGTGGCCCTTGGGTTTTCTAGTCAGTAATTTTTGTTTGAAACTCATGTCTTTGCTTGAAACAAACGTGGAGTCCTCAGTCGTCCTGGTAGCAAGTCCGATCCGAAGAAAGTCCTCGAACTTGCTGCGTTAATTGGTGGTTTGGGGCCCGGTGGTTTGGGATTCAAAGGGTGCCCCTCAAGTAACAATCCCTGAAAAACAGCTTCCAAACCCAGGAATCCAAAGCACCAAACGCCCCAAAGCAACAATTAACCAAAAACGCTGATAAGTCCAAAGGATGTTTTTGTACTTTCCCTAGCATTATGCTTCTAGGCAAAGATAGAGAAAACAAGTATCTATAGAATTCTATATAATATATATAATATAAAAATCAACAAATAAATCCAACAGATATGTATTAGATCAACGTCTCTGGACTCCAACATCCCCCCCCAAAAAAAAAGTACTAGATCTCTCTTTCCAAGGTCGGTCCTTTAATACCCTTCAGAAGATTCCCCCCGCCGAGAAACCGTTCGGATTTTGGTGGTTGAGGATTTTGATGTCGACCAACTTCTTGATGCCCTTGATGATGTTGGTGGGTCCCGAAGGCGACCAGGCCAGGAAAAGCCCAGGTGTAAGCTGCGCCGCTGCGTTGGGTGGAGAGAAAAATGGATGCCCCAAAAACAGCGGGTCCCGAGTTTCGGGGTTGGGGTAAGGATGGACACACCCCCAACTTAGGAAGGTGCAAATACATATATATATATATATACATAAGAATATATATATATATCTGTGTGTGTGTGTGTTAATTTCTGTTTTTTTTGACCATGATGGCAGTTCTTTTACGGAACCGTTTCTGGGAACCGGGTTCCGGGAACCCGAGGTATTAAGAAGGTTCCGGGCCAAGGTTTTCGACAGTTACTCTGCACTTCGAAAGTATACTCCTGTACTTTGAAAGCATATACTTTTGGACTTTGAAAGTATGCTTTCGTACGTTGAAAGTATACTTGTTGTACTTTGCAAGTATTCTTTTCTACGTTGAAAGTATGCTTTTGTGCTTTGAAAGTATCATTTTGTACTTAAAAAGTATGCTTTTGTACGTTGAAAGTATCTTTTGCAATTTGAAAGTGCACTCTTGTACGTTGAAATTATACCATTGTACTTTGAAAGTATGCTTTTGTACTTTGAAAATATAGTTTTGTACTTTGAAAATATAGTTTTGTACTTTGAAAATATATTTTTGTACTTTGAACGTATGCTTTCGTACTTTGAAAGTATGCTTTTGTAAACTGAAAATAAAATTTTGTACTTTGAAAGTATACTTTTGTACTTTGAACGTATACTTTTGTACTTTCAAAGTGCACTTTTACTTTTGGACGTTGAAAGTATACTTGTTGTACTTAGCAAATACATTTTTGTATTTTGCCACAATGCTTGAGCAAAAAAAAGGTGGTAATTAATTTATATACTTTACAAATGGAAACCTCCTGGCTGTTGGGGATACCACCTACACTTATTTCATGGGTTGTGCTTTGATTCTTTCGGTCAAGTTAACGGGTAGCGGAGGGCCGGGGCAGGGGCTGGCAATAGATGCGAGGTAACTGGCTGAATTTTTCATAGAATGAAACTCTATGAAACGCCGCTGAAAACTTGGCCGAACCCCCATTTTGGTGACTTTTCATGAAGGTCTTTTCGTGGGTTTTTTTCATGTGTTGGCCTCCACCAAAAAAAATTGGACATCCCAAATTCCCCAAAATATGATTCTTCAAAAGTTGATGTGCAAAACATTGGTACCTTCATTTTTTGTTCTTTTTGCGTTTCCGGATTTGTGGTTGCTGGAAATTTTCCGCCCAGGGGAAGCTGCTGCGAAGAAGGAAGGCACAGGTGGTGAAGATGGAAGGAACGCCCGCATCAGAGTGAGGGGAGTTTGAAACAAACTCCCGGCTTGGATTGCTATGACGTTTTACGGGTGGGATCGTGATTATCCGAAATGATCCACTTTGAGTTGGATGAAAAAATCTATGAGATTTTTCGGTGGAATCTTGTGAGGAATTTCGAATGCTTCAAATCTTTGTTTCAAATAATTGCCACCCACATAGAAGCAAAGAGCCAATCAGCAACAAAACGTTTCGCCATGTTTGGTGCCAAAAAGAACGGACATTTTTTGGAAAGGTCAACACCCCAGCAAATTCCCGGTATCGACGTGAGCTTTCTGGGCGACGGTCAGTCGCCAAGTTCGCTATCTGCGTTTGAGATGACGGGGAGCTGAGGGAGAGACCTCCAAAAATAACACCGACGTCTCAATACTTTGGACAATGGAATGACTGATGTATGCACATATCTCTTTATATGTATCTTATATTTAAATATGTATTTGCATAGATGTTAAGATAGTCTTGAAAACATTGCAATGATACAGATGTTCATTTGAAAAAGTGAACTCACCCTCCAGGAAACTAGCATTATCTCACTTGTGGAAGAACAAAGTTCCTTTTTTGCAATCAGCACTACGAATTGAATGTCTTCAGTCTCCTCATCTCTTTACTCCAACCAATCGATACTGGAGGGATCAAACTTAATGCAGAGTTTTGAAGCAATTTTGAGTGATTTCCTTCGAAAATAGTGTATTGTTTTTTTGGTAATGTTTCATGACCCCGGAGGTCCCCTTTTCTGGCCATCGAAAGGGTGTTTTTTTTTGGCCCATCCATCCATACCACTGTTACCGCATCCCATTTTATCAGAGTTTTGGACCCCAGCAGAGACATCGAGATTTTCTGCGCCTTGCACCAAAATGGCTCGCGGATTCGAAAAAAAAGAGCTACGCCTTTGGGCGTTTCAACGCTGCGCCTTTCGAGAATCTTGAAGGTTGCTCGGCGGCTCGAGGCGTCTCTCTCTGTTTCGAAACCGCCACTGCCAACCGACGACGGAGATTTCTTTCGCAATAGGGCGGTTTCTTGTTGCCGAGATCAACGAGAAGCTCTGTGCGGGAGGTCTTCGTTGCCCTGCGTTCGAGTCTTTTTAATTTTGAAACACTGCTCCAGGGGAGATTTCCTGCAAAAAAACACATTGCGAATGGGCGTGATACTGTTGATGGAAGAAATCCGGCTAACCAGTTGATAAGTAGTTTATCCCATTATTTACAGGGTTTTATACATCCCAGGATGGTGTGATGTTCTTATTTCCTTGTTCAATCAAGGGGGGAAAAACTCACAACATTGGAGTCAACATATATGGCGTCATCGGTGTCAATGATGAATGGCTTGTTGAAGGTCATGAGCCATTTCAAAGCACTGTAGATTTGGTAGAACCTAAGGTTTCAAGATGGCTCTTGGGCATTCAAAAAGTCACGACTCAAGCGCTCAAATCTTGTGGGACTTTCAGCCAATCAATGGTTTTTGGTACAAGATTTTGTTTAAGATGAGATTGTTTTGACTGTTTGATACATTTTGTATGGAATCTTAAAACTTGGAGATATCCAACGGACTCGGTTGCAAACAAACCGATTCTTCTGTTGGTGCGGTTCACACCAGCACCCCTCCCAACATGATGTTCAAACCTTGCTGGTCAAGCATCAAGAAAGGATGATTTTGACTAGGATGTCTCGTGATTTTTGTTCGAATCGAACAAAACAAACCTGACATTTTTTCAAAGGTGTTATCTATTTTTTTGGAAACTTGAACACATTGATGTAGCAAGATTCAATTGGACATCGGCGGCCTTATGTTTCTGGCACTAGATCTGGATCGGATTGATTTGGAAAGTGTGTTCCAGCTGGGGGGTGGGAACTGTTGCTGGTGGACCATTTTTTGCAGGTCCAAAGTCCAATGTCCTGCCGTTGCCTGTCCGACACCACCCGAAACGACCCGTCTGACGCCGGAGCCCTGTTTCTTTGACCCACAATGGGCGAGTCGCGAGGTTTCAGCTGATTTCAGCCGTTTCGGCTGGTGAAAATCAGGGGAGTTTTCGAGCTTAAGGTAAAGATGTGAAAGTAAAACTGCTAAAAATCTAAAAGATCTATGGCAAAAAGTCGTAGTTTGGTCTGGAATGTTGTTTTTTTTCGGTGAATTTGGGGTAATTTTGGCAGTACTGCGGGTCACCTCCTAGTTGTTTGATGACCTGCCAAGCTTTTGAAGAAACTACGCTCCTTACGTATTCAGAAACCTGCAACCTGGCCAAGTTTGCCTGCAAGAAAAAGCTGACTGAAATCGACATTGTTCCCCAAACCTCAAGGAATAGAGTGTTTTCTCAGAAATTTCCCAGCAAAACGAGGTTGATTTGGGAAGTGGATGAGGTGGTCTCAGATGTAGCGGTTTGGAACAAGGAGGTGTTTGTTTTTCCAGTAAAAACCTCTCAGTTTTCACCAGCGCCAAGCGTCACTGGGACTTGCAAAACCTACCCGCGACTTTGCCTTTCCATGAAGTGGAAGGTCAAAAGGTGTCAGCAATTTGGGTTATGTGATGCCGTTCTTTGGTGAAAACCCCAATAGATATGGAGATTTTCCAACTTGTCAACTGCTTCTGTATATCGCCGGATTTCTGAAGCATGTGTTTTTTTTTTCGACCATCTGGACAATATGTACACAAAAAAGCGCCGGGGTTTTCGCATCCATTTTCTCTGTGATTCTTGGCACCCGCTTTGCCGGTGACACAGATCCGTGATCCGAGGTCCTTGCCCCAAAAAATGACGAAAAAGAGTGGCAGCAAACCTGCAATTCCCAACGAGAAAACACAGCAAAACAGCAAACCTAAACCTCAAATCTAGCCTTGAAGGTTCCGTGGAAAGCACCTTTTTGGCACCAATCAAGAAGTTCTATGACAGAACAGCTGTGGGTTTTTAGTCTAAGGAAAGAATTTTGTTTTGCAGTTATATATACATGTTACATGTATATTATTTTTTTCGAAAAATACATCACATGATGACTGTACGTTAATTTTTCGAAAAATACTCACCTTTTTGGATCACCCCTAAAGGCATCCAAAAAACTCGCGCGCGTCACCCGCTGTTTCCCGGTGTTCCTTGTGTGCTGTGTGAGCACCATGGCAGTGGTGGGAGAGGCTGTAACTGTGGGGGAGAATCAGATGGTGGTTGGTACACCGGTGGCCACTGAGAAAGGGGGTGTGACTGCTGTGTCTGCTCCACCCAGCACGAGCTATGTCCGACCGGAGCGACGGGCAAAAGGGGGTTGGAGGTTGGAAGTTGGAGTGACCGGTGGAAGGAAGGAAATGGATGCTTCCAAGTAATGAGGATGAGGATTTTGATCTTCCTAGTACTTTTGTAGAATTTGACGCCCAAAATATGAGCATGAAAGTCACAGAAGCCGAAACAAATACAAACCTCGCAACGGAATCAACAGTTATGAAGAAGGAGAAACAAACAGTTTTTAAAGGTTGTCAAGTTGATGATTTCTTTGGCATGATTTTTCGTGGGTCTTGGTGTAACTTCATTTAGTACATGAGGTAACGTTTGTCAGATCGTTTGAGTCCACTTTTCTGATGTGCGCAACTGGCTAGCAGACATGGCCTGAAAGCCTGAACTGGAATTTCTCACTCAATGCACTGCCAGAAGCAAAAACGAATTTTTGCATTCACAGTGACGTTGCATAGAAAATCCCTAACATAATCACCCCCACGTCAACAGCAACTCGCCTTATTTGGATTCTATCAGGAGGAACCTTGCTGTTGGGAGCAGTGCTTGATTGGTACATGTTTTGGCTCCTGTGGGCCTTGCTGTGCTTGTTGGGGCTTCTTCCTGCTCGGTTGGTTGTTCACAATTGTCTTCGTCCAGAGGGTGGGGTTTTGGGTGGAAACCGCAAAACACCAACGGGAGAGGAAACTCTGAAACGGCGTCGTTTTTTTTGGCCGAAGGGTTGGAAGTCCACTTGCGCATAGTCAGCTACCAGCAGATTGAGATGATTATAAGATCCCACTCACCTGAACCATCTGATGAAGCCCATTTGAATCAAATTAGGGTTGTTGTTTCGTTTTTTTGTTGTTGTTCTTGTTGCTGTTGTTGTTCTTGTTGCTGTTGTCGTTGTTGTTGTTGTTGTTGTTGTTGTTGTTGTTGTTGTTGTTGTTGTTGTCGTCGTGCGTGCGGCGTGCGGCGTGTCCTCAGCCTCGGCCTCGGCCTCGGCCTCGGCCTCGGCGTGTCCTCCGCCTCGCGTCGGCCTCGGCCTCGGACTCGGCCTCGACCTCGGCGCCGCCGTCGCCGTCGCCGTCGCCGTCGCCGTCGTCGTCGCCGTCGTCGTCGCCGTCGTCGTCGCCGTCGTCGTCGTCGTCGTCGTCGTCGTTGTTGTTGCCCTTGCTGCTGCTGTTGCCGCCGCTGCTCACTTTGCTTCTTCTAATGTTTTTTGTTTGCTGCATGTTGGTATGGACTCGAAATTGAATTACGATTTCTTCATTGATGTTCAAGGGCCTCCCCTACCTGGTAACGTTGGCCCTGCAGCCACCCGACTGTCCACAGGCGGTCACCGAAGGCACCGACATTTTCTCTTTCGAGGATCCGGCTGTGAAGAGTGCACTCTTAGTACAGGCGTTTTGGGGGGATTGGTAGGGTGGGGGGGGGGTGGGTGGAAAGAATCCTGAAGGTTTGGTTATGAATTTGTGAATGGTTATCATATATGCAGCGCAAAAAAATATGGAATATGGAAGTGGGAACCCCCAAGAGCCAGAATTCAAGTCTTGGAATACGTAATGTATTTGGGGATGATTATCCGTATGCGCCAGTATGGTACAGTAGCACGAAGCATGTTTTTTTGCTTGCGGAGTGAGAGGGGCGCTCTTGAAGCGGTGCAGGGTTTTACACAAAGATGTTCAAAAAATCCAGAACCAGGTTGTGTTGTTTTCAGTTGGAGGTCTTATTGACCTCAACACATCTCAACACCAATGTGTTGCGGATGATTTTCTGTGCCAAATCTTGGAGGTCTGGGCTATGATTATATATTTACTTGGTACAAGTGAAAAGTACATGCCATGAGCCTCCAAAACCCATGAAAAAACCCTTGAACCAGGGGGAAATTTTTCTTAGAAATGGCCACCTACCGAAAACCCCTGCAGGAGTACTATGGTTTGGAGGCTGCCTTGGGTGAACGTCCAGGATGTTCAGATTCTCTCCATGCAACTGAGGTGCTAGGGGCGGTTGAGGGCGCCGATGATGGGTTGGTGGTTTTTTGCTCCTAGGCTCCCATGTATTTGGAGGCCCATTTGTTGGAGAAGATTTTTTTTCCAAAAAAGAGTTCGTTTTACAAAGCCCAACCCGAAACGCTTCCAAATAAACCAAGTCACCGCAATGTTGCGAGATGTACAGTAGGGCGCCATCTATTTCGAGTGGTATTAGCGGGTGGGTTGTTGCTTTGTCAATTCTCAGGTTCTCACTTTCCATCTTTTTTATGGATCCCGAAAATAGAACTCCATCGTCACATTTTTTCAAAGAACACAGGAGAAATGCAATGCTGACAGTGCATGCATTTGGGAATCGTGTCCTGACTGCAGATCTGGAGAGTTCCCCAGCTCCGCTTTTGGGGGGATTACTTTCCAAGCTTCCCGATGATGATTTTCGCCCGTTTCAAAGTCGCAGAAAACCTTTGGACCTTTGTGGTCGCGTAGCGTGCTTGTTGTCTGGGCCATTTTTTTTGGAGGAATGAAGTCCTTCTTTGACAAACGATGATGGAAATTATGAATAGACAGCTGTATAGTATAGAACATGAAATGAAAAACCCCATCTCACCTTTAACCAAGCAATTTTTTGTTTTTGGTTCTTGGAACTTCTGCTTTTGGGCAAAGTTTGGCCAACAATCTCCCTGTTGGCCAACAATCTTTTTGTGGTGCTTCTCTTAAGCCGCTTGGATCACTAGAGATCCAGTTGATCCAACGATCTTGATTTTTACTTGAGCAGTGAAAAAATCACCCCGTTTATAAAGGGGCTGGAAAATCACCGATATATATATATATAGATAGATAGATATAGATATAGATATAGATATAGATATAGATATAGATATAGATATAGATATATAGATATATAGATATATAGATATATTGATATATATATATATATAGATATACATATGCATACAGAGGTTTGAATAAACTACTACAAGGGTCCTGTCATTAACCAACCAGTAGAATGTAACGGATTTTAAACTGCCACTGCTCACTCGCTTTTTTTAAGCGCTAGCAAGTGACCTTCATTGCCGCCATAGCGCCCTGAAGGTCATCCGGGATGTTGAAATTCTCTCGGTTTGTTCAGCCAAGGGTCCTGTCATACTGCCCATCAACAATAAAGGGGATTCATCATTTTCAATGGGGAACAAATCAACCAAATAAAAACTAGGTGTTGGTTTCAAACAAATTTTGTGTTCATCCCTACCTGGGGAAGATTTTCATTTTGAGCGATATGTTTCAGATGGGTTGGTTCAACCACCAACCCGAAAACTTCCTTTTGAGCAAATCATTTTGAGGTCCAGATCTCGCAATCGTATTCTTACTCGTACAGATGGGTATGTTGTCCCATGGGACCATGTGCAGGTTCTTGAGATGTTTCTTTTAGATTCTTTAAGCATATTGCAAGCATAAATATTTTTTTGATATGCCTGGCAAACCTACGTTCTTGACGTCTTTCTGTTTGTTGTCTGAGTGATTTGTTCCGTTTCTTTTTTGTCTTTGAGCTGACACGAAATGATGGCGGTTGTTGTTGTTGTTCTCCTTCTTCTTCTTCTTCTTCTTCTTCTTCTTGTTTCAATGTCAGCTGTCTGTTCGTGTTGTTGGAGTTTCACTAGTGTCGCCCTTAACCCGGGCTTTCGTTTTTCACCGCTCCTACAATCTCGAAACCTCGTTTCGATCTCACGAGGTCACCACGTGGTAGCCAATGCACAGACAAAGAATGTCCCTCTGCACCACCAAGACCTCGAGAGGCGCGGTTGTAAATGGGATTACCATTTTTTTTGTTGGGGTTTAACAGTACCCTCCAGGGAACTAACATATCCCCCCAAAATGGCATATTTGAAGATGATTTTCCTTTTCCCCAGGTGGGACATGTTAGTTTTCCGGGGTTTAACAGTAACAAAAATAAATGCCTGCAGACCTGCCTACGTCTTTGCCTCTATTTGTATCAGCACTGTCTTTTGTCATTTCTCTGGCTGCATTGGCTGCTGCGTGACCCGACCCGTCTTTGTCTCCCTGCTTGTTTTGGCTGCAGAGCTGTTTTTTTCGGGCTGCTGTGGTCATGGTTGTGACCTTTGTTTGCCACTTTGATTCTCCATTTTTGATTTAAAAAATCAAAGCCGGTTTGGGTGTTGGTGGCAATCCTGCCTTGACATTTTGATTTACATATGTATCTCCCGGCTGGTCCCCTTGCTTTTGCTTGCTTGTTGTGGGCTGTTAGTTCAGAGGAGTGTGGTTCTCATCCATTTGTCTCCCCAACTATCTCCTTTCTCGTCTCGTTGTTGCTTGGCTCGGTGTTTGCTTGTTACACCTGACAAGCACAGCATGTTCAAACAGTGGCTGTTTGGCCTGTTTGGCCTGTTTGGCCTGTTTGGAGTCTATGGTGTAATCTTGGTAAACATTTTTCTACCCAGTGGTCATATCCCAAAGAATGTGATTTATTCCCAGAAAAAAGTCCATGAAGTGGGATGTTCAAACCTGCAGCATGATTCATTTCCGAACACTTGAACTTCACGGGCAAAAAGCTACTGGAAAAAACGACTAAAACATACTAAAACGGCATCCAAGACAAATGTTAGGCTGCTCTATATTTGGACTTCTTGCCTGCTTTCATCAGCGTGATCTATGAGGCGGCCCGTGATGTTACCAGTGACCGTGATATTCTCAGATAGTTCCTGAGGCGATGCTATCGTAGCACTCGTGAGTGTGTCCCTTTTCCACGGAGAAGATACTACATCTTAGACAAGTTAAGAAGCCTCCCATCCCAAGAGTTTTGCCAAAAAACCCTACCCAAAGATTTTTGTTGTAGGTTGATTGTAATGCAAATCTCTGTGGGTTCTCAACCTCTGAATGTCCTCAATCAAAAACATGGACTTTTCCAATCGTTAAACAGGGGTCATTTTGGTTCCAGTCTACAAAAACGTTCATGCTCCTGTCCGCCTGTCCAAAGCCGATGTTGCGCTGTTGTTTTTCCTTCAATTCGAATCGAACCCTGTCATAAGATGAGAATACCAACGAAAGGGTGATCAATTGTTGGTGAAATCGAGGAATTTTGGGCACCATGGGCCATTCGTGGTAAGTGAATAAATATAGTTGAAAATTTTGGGCGCATTAAAAAAAACCCGGGGAAGCATCATCTGGGATCCAACTAAAATGTTGATGCAATTTCCAATTTGGAATGTGAAGCTCAGGTTATAGCTGGTCAACCTACCCCCGCAACGAACTCCCCTCAGAAATAAGGCCTGATCAAGGGCTTATTAACCGTTGGTTTCCCTTAATAAGGCCTTATGAAATCCCTTTTTCGGGGGGGGGGGGTACGTTAGGGGGAGGTATGTTGACCAGCCATGATGATAGATGGTTTGAGGTTGCATTTTTTGAGGCTCCCTTCCCCCCCAAAAAAAGAGGTTTGAGTTGTGTATCTTTTTGGGGCTGATTATCATCTGACCTTCAGGAATTCAACAAAAATCAGCGCCCAAGCATGTTTGAAGCATTTTTGAAGCATAACTTCCAGGTAAGGAAACGCAGCTGGCTGGAAAAGTCACATCGTTTTCAACAGGGTGATTCCTCTAGTCACGGCGAGCGGCAACCGGGTAACCCTAGATTTTCCTGACCCAAAGCTGCTCCGGAAAAGTGGCAGCCAGCGTGTCGGGTGGTCGGTTCAGAAGACCTCAATCAATCAAAGAAAATATATCAAAAGTTCGCTGCTTCTTTCAAAAGAAAGGGACTCAATTTTTGGAAATTACTGGTCCGAAGCTTTATCAACCTTCTTTTTTTTGCAGACTCACCCCATGGTCTCGGGAACGCCTTTATTACTATCCATTTATATATAAATTCACCGGAAAAAAAGGCAAAATAAACGCACCGAGGAGTGTGGCTAATCTTGAATCATATGCCAGGCGGTTGGCGATGATGGGAATATCTTGAATGATGATGTGTTGCAGCTCATCATCGACTATGAGAAGGACGAGCGCCACCGAAGGTAGGTTTTCCTTTGGCTACGTGGCTTGGGGGCTGTTTTTTTTTTTGTGGGTCGGTTTGAAACGGTGGGTCCCGGTACTCGAAAAAAGTCTTCGGAAGGATTCAGATTCTATGGATTTTTGAAGAGAATACCTTCAGTGATCATGTTGCACAGTGCCCAAATGTAGGAATTATATTCAATTTCATATCGACCCAATATTTCAAAGAAACACATCCATGCATTGAACAAAGCTTGGAACGGATATTTTCAGAATGATTTTCATTTCTGGAGTTCCATTCAACCAGCAAAGGTTTTTCAGAATGATGTTGTTTTTGAAAAAAGCCAGCTGGCAATCTGGAAACCATTTTTTGATGATCTGGGACCCTCCTGGAGTTTTTCTCTGAAAACAATAAAAGGGGTCAGAAGCTGGGATTATCTGGAAAAATGGCATTTTTTTTTGGTGATTTTCGGGGAAGGAATTTTGGAAAACTGTCCTCTGCAAAAAAAAGGCATTTTTCAGGTGAAAAGGTGAGGGTTTTGACCACCCCAAAAACCCTATTTGAAAGCTGCATGGCATGAAGAGTTTGGAAAGGAATCCCATTGGTTAGGTAACCTGGACTTCCGGTGCCCTAAGTTAAGGATCCCCTTAACTGATTCACATTTGTTTGTTGAAAACCCATATTTCTTGTCGTCATTTCAGTCAGGAGCTGTTCACCGATGTTGACGGAGCAATGTTGGACCACAATGGGGAGAACCGAGCGTCACCGTGGTCCGAAGATGCTCAGCTGTAGCGTTGTTGTTTTCCCCCAAGCTGGAATGGTTTCCACTTTGAAGTTGTGGGAGGAACAGAAATTTTAGATTCGGAAAGCCAAGGGGGAAGGGTGGGTGAGCAGGAAGCAAGGGGGAGGCCCCAAGGTTGTGGTTGTGGTTGTGGTTGTTGTTGTTGTTGTTGCTGTTTTTACTTCTTTTGCTGCTGTTGCTTCTGTTGCTTCTGCTGATGGCGTTGGTGGTGTTGGTGTTGGTGTTGTTGTTGCTGTTGCTGTTTTACTTCTTTTGCTGCTGTTGCTTCTGTTGCTTCTGTTGATGGCGTTGGTGGTGTTGGTGTTGGTGTTGGTGTTGTTGTTGCTGTTGGTGTATTTACTTCTTTTGCTGCTGTTGCTTCTGTTGATGGCGTTGGTGGTGTTGGTGTTGGTGTTGTTGTTGTTGTTGTTGTTGTTGTTGTTGTTGTTGTTGTTGTTGTTGTTGTTGTTGTTGTTGTTGTTGTTGTTGTTGGATTGTTGTTGTTGGATTGTTGTTGTTGGATTGTTGTTGTTGGATTGTTGTTGTTGGATTGTTGTTGTTGGATTGTTGTTGTTGTTGTTGTTGGATTGTTGTTGTTGGATTGTTGTTGTTGCTGTTGCTGCCTTTGCTTCTTTTGCTGCTGCTGTTGCTGCTGTTGCTGTTGTTGCTGCTTTTGCTGCCGTTGCTGCTGTTTCTGCTTTTGCTGCTTTTCTGCTTTTGCTGCTGTTGCTTCTGTTGCTTCTGCTGATGGCGTTGCTGCTGTTGCTGCTTTTGGTGCTGTTGCTACTGTTGCTACTGTTGCCGCTGTTGTTTGTGTTGGTGGTGTTGGTGTTGTTGTTGTTGCTGCTGCTGTTGTTGCTGCTTCTGTTGTTGTTGTTGTTGTTGTTGTTGTTGTTCTTGATGATGTTGTTTTTGCTGTTGCTGTTTTTACTTCTTTTGCTGCTGTTGCTGCTGTTGATGGTGTTGATGTTGTTGTTGTTGTTGTGGTTGTTGTTGTTGTTGTTGTTGTCGTTGTGGTTGTTGTGGTATTTGTTGGACAGCAAAGAATTGCCTGTGTTTGGAAGGTCGCAGCTGTTTTTTGGAGAGCCGAATTGCATTCCCACATCCGGAAATGGAATTGTAATCGCCCAACTGCAGAAGAACATCATGGAATCATTTTGGCCTTGTTTGAGGATCTCAAACATGTGAGGGTATTCAGTATATATTCATTCCTTCACATTCTTGTAGCTGCGAAGGTTTTCTAAAAAGGGGATCCCTCCCTCCTTTGTAAACGAGTAGTCATCCTTTGGGAACCTCTTGATTTTCAAAGGCTCTGCAGAGTAGGGGCCCCTGTTGTTTTGTGGTTAAGGATTGGTGCCTTGCGAGCTATCCAATGCTTCCCATGGGAAGCACAAAGTGCGCCTCAGGTGGGGGAAAGCCCACTGAGGATGTTGAGTCATTGGTCGCTGGACATATCACCTCCCAAAAAAGGAGCTCAAAAAAAAGGGCCCCCCTTTTCTCCGAAAAAAACTGGCTCACAACTCACAATTCGCCAAAAATCCATTTCAGAATGGATCTGTTTTCCACAAACAGCACTTCGCCACAGGTATTGGTCCAGCGCATATGTTCACGATGGATGCGGCCGGGCGTGCCAAGACGAAAGAATTGATCATGGAGGGACACAACAGGCTTGGAGGTGGACCATTGGCATGTCACTTGGCATTGATGACAGCCTCAAAGAAGTCATGAACCACTTTTTTTAAAGCAAAAAATGCTCAGCTTTCAACATGTGGCCAAAATTTAGACCAGTACACCAACCTGCTCTAGCCTTTTCGAAAGTAGATGGATGCCAATGATTATAACCAGCTTGTTTGATCCCTTATGAACTAAAAACAACCAAAAAGCCTAGGAGTGAGGAGAAGCCTGGTAGTTCCTGGGCCCCCCAAACTGACAACGATCACAACGATGTCCCAAGGCTTTTGTGGTGAGTCGAACGCATGTGATATGTGCAATGCCGATGGCTCTGTGAAGCTTGGATCAGAAGTAAATTCATTGGGTATATCCCCCTGAAAAAAGGGCTCCTTGAAAAGGTTACAGCTAGGGGTTTACCCCCACCCCAAGGGTACCACCGTTTTTATGTATGATAAACTCAAATCAACATCAAGATTGGCACAAGAAGGGTGATGAAGATTACTGTACGAACTTTCAACCCAGGCTCATGGATTTCTTTCGTGGTGCAATTTGTTTGTATAGTGTATAGATTGAAAAAAGCGATCATTGGGACAAACTTGCATGAAATCCTATTTTCTTGGTTCCTGATTTTGGCCAAAATTCCAGGTTTTCAGGTTGGACCGAGAATTTGAAAAAACCTGAGTCCTGTTTTTTTTTTCCCACCGGATGGAATCTGGGTTTGGAAGGGCCCCTCGTTGGAACTTGGATCCTGGGGGTAAACCAACCTGTAGGATGGGAGCATCTCAAAAAGTTGGGTTTTTTTTTCGGGTGACCAATGAATAGAAAGGTCCAGTGGGTCCCGGGTCACCCCGGGGTGAAACCCCGGCATCTTCAACAAAAACCATCTCGGAAGGGCAAAGGTCTACTTTTCAGATGAGCAATTTTAAATGAAAACTCTGGTTGTCTTGGGCCATAGGGGTTGACAACCTAGTTGTGATTCTAGGGATTTGTTTGTGGCCTCATGAAGCATCACTATAAACCAACCAGTATCATGGAATGTGATACTGTAAATATATATATATACACATATATTTACAATAAATGTATGTATACACATATATGTCTGTAGCTCAACTGGACACTAAGGAAGGGTTTAACGCCTGCCATGATGCAGAACATGTCACTCTTGACGGCAGACCCCATGGCCGTGTTGAGTCAATGGCCAACAGCTGCTTGGATGTTGTTAAAACCCATGGATACCGGGCACCATGTGTACCAAGCTCGCAAAAATATGCAAGTCCTGGGCCACCCCCCCCCCCCCCAAAAAAAAAAAAAACTAGGGGCCTTGTTTTGCACCCCAATTTTTTTTTTCCGGCTTTCGTGTAGACGAGGTCACCTCATTTCTTTACACTTCCATGTGAACAAGAATTGGAGATGCTGAGTTGGAGAATGGAATCGGCATGAGATGCAATGTATAAATTTATCAATTTACCAACAGAGAACTCACCATTTGGGACAAAAAACTGCTGCTTTTCCCGGTACTTCTATCAACAGTCATGTTTTTCGGTGATGGCATTTTGCAGCTTATGATACGGATGGGTTTTATTTGACCCACCGTTTTACACACTTTTCCGGAACACAGGTGATTTGTTGTTGGAGGAAAACCTTCCTTTCGGTTTGTGAGTTGGTCCGAAGCCGAAGAGCTGGGAGCCAATCTCCATCAACTGAAGACTGATCCTAAAGCCACCAAAAAAAGGCCAGAAAGATCTTTACAAACTTGCCAACAAAAACGTGTGATGATTTTCTCTTAAACTCTTTTAGCAGAGTTTCATATTGGGTTCATGTCGACTTCTTGCCGATCCGATGCGGGTACAAATTGAAGATCCCCACGGTGGGATGCACAGTTTTTGCCATCCAATATGAAGCAGTTCATGGCCTTAGATATCCCCACGATCCTTGGTGTGTCTTCCTTTGTTATTTCGCGGCCCGCGCAAAATTTCATCGCTGGTTTTTAGCCCCCGATTCGTTTTCCCATGCTTTTAGAATCCATCCCCAAAGGTCCTATTCCGAAAAATCCCGGTTGAGTGCCCTTAGCCTTCTTGCTTCTCCCAACGAAAATCGTGGTTTATCACGCCAATTTTCGAGATTTTTTGAGGCTATCACCCAGTGTATTACCGCTTTCATCGTGCAACTCGAAACCGCTATGGCTACCATGACGACAACCACCACGACAACCACCACTACCACCAGTCGTGATGAATTCTTGGAATCCTGTGCAGCGGACCAAGGCCTTGGAACCGTAACCTTTTACCGATGGGATTGGCGGCCATTTCGCTGTTTGAGACGAGCAGCGGATTCAAAAAACCTGGGTTTTTCGAGTGTACAAATCTACGTTTAGAAAAAAACCCGGAAATATCCGGATCCAAATACTTTCAAGTCATTTCGAAGAAAACAGGACCCAACAGAAACACCATGCAAACCTATCCACTTTTTTTTTACATCCAATGAAAGGGTCAAAACTGTCATTAACTAATTACTTTGACTGCTTTCCTTGGAGTATGCATTCATGGCATTTCTTGGGACCGTTGAAGTTGCCCCAAATCATTTTTGAAGGATCAAGATGACATGTCAGCTTGTGCCACTGGAGGGATTCCTAGAGTCAGAAGCGCCAAACCCCTCGATGGATTTGGTTGATTCCATTGATGGTTGAGCAATGTTTGGCCTTTTTTTTGAACTGAGAATGGTGTTAGAGTTAAACTCCCACCCGGCGTTGTTTAACTGATAGGATGTTCACTACAAAAAGATATTTCATTTTTTTTGGTACTTGGGAATCCACATCAACATTCCACGCTCACACCATGGAAGTGTTGGTCTTCCCAACTCGCATTCCTTTGCCTCTGACAATTTTTGACTGTTGTAGCAGGAGGGTTTCAACGTGAAATCAATCTCGCAGACACCAATGAATATTTGGCCGGCATCATCCAAATTGCCCCTTGGCCCCCTTATGTGGCGCCGTTTTAGAAAAGGTTGACACAAGAGCAGCATTACCATTTCAAGAGTGTGAACACTGAGCAACCTGAGCAACCGTTTTGTTGGACGGAGATGGTAATTCTCACCAATCATGGGATACTAGATTTTGTTTGAAATATCATCAACTTTCAACTTCAACAGTCCAATTTCTTAACAAAAACAATGATGGTTTACGGTTCAAGCACCATTTGTTGCATTTGTACCTTTTTGCATGATTTTTTCAGTCAACTCTTGGGGTGAACTGTTGCACCCTGGATAGTCCAAAATGGGAAATCGTCCAACCAAAAGGCTCAGCATTTTTTTGTCTCGCTCCTGCTGGGCATGTTTGCTGACCAAAGACTTTCATCGATTTTGCGAATCTTTTTTGTGTTTTTTTTGGGAAACCCATCATGGAGTCTGAGTAGGGGCAATGTGTTGCACGATTCCATGCGTATTTTCGCAATACGAATCGATTCCTAATGTTCTCCAACTTAGAACGAAGATATCTCCATCCACCAACCCCAACTTTTTTTATGGCTTTTGGCTTTTTCGTTGCGATAGGCAAGTTGAGTGCTGGAAAATGGTGAGATTTTCCGGAGACTACGTTAAAAAGCTACAAGGAGTTGACCATATCGAATGACTTTTTTTTCCGTTTTAACCGTTGGGAAGGACAAGTTTTCGCAACACCTCAAGTTGAGGTGATGGGACAATGTGCTAGTGGTGAAAGTTGCAAGTTATCACCCCCGGGTACTTCGGCGACTTGCGCTTCCTCCGCTTATTATCCTGCCACTGATGGAACTGCCTTGGTGGGAGAAGCTGATAAGACGGTGGGAACGCCTAGAGCTTAGGTTTGGTGTTGGGTGATGTGATGGGAATGCTAGCTGCGTATCTCAACATGCTACCTTATTCAACCCTTATTCCAGGCAAGAGCGGTGGTTGGATCACGGGTTTGCATTGGTGGGAAAGCACAGCTCAGAAGCAACAAGAGGTGTCCATGCATGCGGAAATATTCATCAGCCGCCGCCTTTTCTTTAGAAGCAGGGATTAAGCTCAATCGATCATTTGTTTGGAATTCACGGAGGACTTTGGTTTGACCAATAAATGGGGAGGCAATCCCAAAAAGACGTGAACCCTATTCCTTAATGGATTATTGGTGGAATCGGAAGATCGTTTAAACACTTTTCAGAGTTTTTAGCCCGAAACATGTCCATTCGAGAACTCGGAAACTTCAAGAGGCGTTTCGTGGTTGTAGCAGCTATCACTGCATCTCCTCCGCTTTTCTTGAAGTTTTGTTGGGTTGTCCCACCTCCCAGGAACAGTGGCAAATGAAGGTTTATAGGGATCCCCTACTAGAAATATAATGATCCTGGTGTTGACTGTTACTGGGCAGGGGGACAACCCAAAATATCTCAAGCCTTCGTGTTTTTTTGTTGGAATTTACCACGAAGTTCAGCTTTGGAACACGACCATTTTTTTTCACTGAGAAAACCCCAGCTTTTGGAACACAGACAAATTGGAGCTTATGGATCTTGGATTTTTGTTTCAGAAAATGGTGCAAGTCAAGTCTTTGTTTCGTTGGATGAAGCAGTAGTAAAATTGGTCCTCACATTGTTGAAGGGTCATAGGTTTTTTTGTTATACAAAATCCTGGATTGCGGGGGAGATTCTGGAAAAAATTCCGGGAATTCCCCCCAGACCAAATATGGGAATCCCCGAGACCTTGAAACAACCCAGGATTTCAATCCACTTCACTTTCTTTTAAGTTTGGATTTTGAAAGGATGGAAACTGTAAGTTTCCCTCTTTTCAAAGAAAACCCGCACCAAAAAATTACCACGGGGAATTTTTTCACCCCCCAAATTTTCTCCAAAACCGCGCCTTCGGACTGAGGAGATTTTGGACAAATTGTGCGATCCAGAGAAACCCCAGTGGTTCCTCGGATTCAAGAGTGAGGAATTGATTTGTCAATTCCTCGTGAGTGACCATTGTTCGGAAAAAACAAGGAAAAATTCCCATAGATCACATTAGAGGGTGTTTTTTTTGGCATTGTTTGGGAAATCCACCTTACTGTATTTGGAAAGTTTGTTTTGCTACCATTTTTTTTCATTACTACCAGTCAAATGAAGAAGTCATCGAAGTGTTGAAAAACAGAGCGTCAATGACTAATGACTAAAGGTTAATCCAACTTGCACGTGCTGCGAAGTTAGATGAAGTAGGACAAGGTTAGGTCCCCTGAACCAGGAAACATGCCATCATCAGAAGCTCCCATGAAAGTTCTATGAGTTCTCCAAACATTGAGTTGGGAAAAAAACCGATCAATCACAGGTACAAACCTCGGCTCCCAACTCGTCGGTGATACCAAAATGCCATCCAAGCCCACGACTTTTGAGTTTTGAGACCTGCTGGGTTCGGCTTTTCTCCGGCTCTGAACGACCTGAGGTTCAATGCCAAAAACAGTTTCCTGCCGATTTCCTTCGATTGCACAGGTCGAATATTCGAAAAACTCTGGTTGTTGGAGCAATTTTTGTGGTTGAAGATGTTTTTTTTTTGGGGGGGTGGTTGGTTTTTTGGGGATTTTTTCTAGGTTGGGGCCCCCATAGAATGGAAACCAACAAATATCGGATTCAACGGAGGATGTTCCGCAATCAATGTGGAAGGGGAATTTTCCCATATGTTACATGTTTGATACGCAATGTCACCTACCTTTGTGGTCGACTGATATTCAGATTGGATGAGTTTTTTTTCGGCGCAGGGAGTGTTGTCCAACATTGACACATTGCATTAGACATGGTGAGGGTTTTTATGTGCAAAGAAAACCGTACCACTGTTCTCAGTGGCTAAGTGCTATAACATATGAGCCTCAATGAAAGGGTGTTGATTCAGTGCTACCAAACAGAATTTGTATCTCTTATTATCCTTTAGACTGCCAGCTAATAGGAAACAAAGATATCAAACACGTGCCATACCAGCCCAATCCGGCCCATACGAGCATGACATATTTTCCTTGCCAAACTGGACACATTTTTGTTGACTGGGTTTTGGTGCTTTGTCTCAATGAATGCAAAAAACTACCCCTCAAGAAATCCGGCAACTGGGAGTTTTTTTGTTTTTGTAATATCGCAGTTGGCCGGGTTGACGACCACTTGTCTTCCCAAAAGCCTTTGATGAAGCTTGAGAAAGCCAGGCAAGAAGAGCAAATACGCCTTGTCCCGCTTCTTTGCAGGTCGCCGTTTGGGTGTTGGTTGATGGGGCTGACAAAAATCAAACCGACCGCTTCAAAGCTCTGTAAATACTGTAAGTGTTCAAACATTTTCTAGGTGGTGGCTTCAAATGTATGTTTATTTTCACCCCTATTTGGGGAAGATTCCCACTTTGACTAATATTTTTCAAATGGGTTGAAACCACCAACCAGTAAATAAGGGGTTCCTAGGAATCCAAACCACCAACCTACCATTAGTTGATTGTTCGATGCCTGGAAAAAATAAGAATCTAATTCCCCCAATGGTGGTGAAAAATGGTGATTTTCATCCCATGGGATCGAATCCATAAAAGATCACCAACTAAACAAACAAAAGTTGAAGCTATATGCACATGTAATCACAGGAATAAGGGGAGCCCCCAAGCCACGTTTCCCCAAGAAATAGCCGGGTCCCTTATTAAGGGACTATGACAACCACCAGGCAAGGCCTTATTTCTTGGGCATTGGGTCCCGGGTGCCCTTAGATTGCCATGATGGAACAACCAAGTTCTTCGGGTTGTGACCGCCTCTCTGAAAACGGGTCCGGGAGTGGAAAAGCACAAAAACAGCAGGGATTTCTTTGAAACCCGAAATTTCTCATGTACATGAAGTGGGTCCATGAATCTGAAACCCGCAAATGACTAAGCTAAGCTCTGACGATTCCCACAAAAATGACCCCAAACTTTACAGGTCACTAGGTGANGGTGATGACCCAACCGTCACCCGGCACCAACCTTTGAAGATGTCACAACAAACCCACGGAATCCCAAAAAAGGAGCGCCTACGGATGACAAAGAGGCGGATGCTGAGAAGTTCACCAAAGGCTTGGGCAGAAAGGAACAAACCATTTTTCCAATGATTCAGATGTATCGGGATCATTGACTTACTAGGTGGTGGCAACTCAAATATATATTTTTTTAAAATTTTCTCCCGGAAAGTCTGGGGGTTTCATGATCCAATTTGACTTGCGCATATTTTTCAAATGGGTTGGGTTGAAACCACCAACCAGTAAATAGGATTCCGATTTCGAAACAATCATCAAGTTAGCCATTTGGGGTGGATCAATTCTCTCTTCAAAAAGAATGCATTGTTTTTGGGTTGGTATTTTTTTTGCAGTGACTCCTGCAGGATTCAGATCCAGACAAAGGATTGGATTTTTTTTCCTTTTGCCTACCCCAAAAATCCAGGATGCAATTTTTCACCACCAGGATGCCACGAAACATTTTTTAGTATGGAACAAGATGCATAATCTGTTGGATGTTGTTGGTATATTTACACTCCATAGGATTATGGATGATCCAAACTGTCATGAAGGTTATACAAACAACAATGAAAGTAGGATCTTAGAGAAAGTAGTTGTTGGAAATATACCCCCTTTTTCGAAGTGGACATAGTATTGGAATTATGATATGTGCCACAAGTTGCGGATTTTCAACCATGGCTACGTTAGATCACTGAAGGGTAGGATTGGGGAACTCGGACCCAAAAGTACTTGTCAGGAAATTTGGAGCTTTGTGAAAAAGACATGAAGGATGCTGAAATACTCAAGTAGACTCATTCAGACAGTCTGAATTTGAAACTGTTCCAGAGAGCCGAAGCTGGGAATAGTGACTTTCCTTCCCTGAGCGTAGATACACTACCCAGACCTGGCGAAGAAATTGGTAGTTTCTGATCAAGGGATCTTTCCAAAAGAGAGCTGCAAATTCCGGCAAGCAAGTGTCTAGATATTCTTGGGTCCATTGGTAAAGGCGAAGGAAGTCTGCTTGATTTTTCCAGGTTTTTTGGGTTACCAAGAGGTTCTACCCAGTTATACTGCAATTATAAGAAGCCATTGCTGTATGAGATAAGGGATCCCAATTGATTGACCAACCACTATTTCATTGTTCTTGTCAGGATTTTGGGTAAACTGCTGAGGTTTCAGTCAGCACGCAAGGAGCCGTTTTCGAGTTTTTCCACATTCCAAGAAATCTCCAACGAACGGACCGGAATTCCGGTCCACGGTCAACACCCAAAAAACCCTGAGTATCTAATAGCTCTGTCTCGCTGTCACGGGGTCACGGGGTGACCCGGTGGGATGGCTGGTCCCCATTTTGGCTTCCTAACATATCACCTGTGAAGATGGGGATGTTTTCACCAGCGTAAGAAGATGGTGAAATATCATGAAATATCCATCCAGCAACGTGACGAAAAAACACAGAAATGATGTTCAGGGAAAAGAGTGTTTCATGAAAAAACACTTGGAGTTTTTCCGGGAAAAACCGCTTTCTCCCTTAGACAATTGTACCTGAGAGCAGGCTATGTGGAGGCACGAAATGGATGGTACATGAAAGCCACACAGATTGAGGCGAAGTTTGACGCTTGGAGGGGATGGTGTACATTAATTAATGAGTGTAAAGGCATGCCCCAAGGCACTGAACCCCATAAAACCTATGGGTGGCTTACTAGTGAAAGTTTGGCGCCATATCCCATGAAAACACTGCAGGATTCGCCCCGAAACGGAATGGCACGGAACATTCCAGCCATGCCCATTGGGAACTGAGTGTCTTATGCTGGATATGGCAACAATCTTTTTTTTGACGAGCACATACATGATGAACCTGTTGTAAGTTAACGACTTCCACTTACGTGGAAGTCCGTTTTTTGACAAAGTGCTGTTGACAGTATGTGATTTGTAGAACTCCAGACTTTTCAATGGAAGTCCTTTTTCTTCAGATGGAAATGAGCATTTGTCAAACATAGTTAAGATATTCAACATTCCAAGAAATCTCCAACAGGCCCCACTGTTTCCGGACCCCGAAAAAACCTGAGTATCTAATAGCTTGATCGCAACTTACTGATCGGGGTCCGTTGGTAAGGTCCCATTCAATTTTTGATGGAAACATTTTGTTTTGGGATAACCGCAGATAGGTCACAAACTCTAATCTTTTTGTGCGGCCAAAGAGATGCAAGGTTTTGGCAGAGCAATAGAAATCTGAGCCCCTGAGAATTTGAGAGCCAGTTGAAGGTTCAGAAATCCGGGAAACTCACCTGTTGAGGGAACGGTAGTTTATCCCATTATTTACAGGTTTTTTATGTCCTAGGTGGTTGTTTCGGATTTCTTCCATCAACAGTATTGATGTACATAGCTGGATTTTACAGCCAGTTTTTTTGTTTGACTACTAGTTGGTATCAAAAAACATCTCCCCCATTCGGCAGCAAGAAAACCCTCACCAAAAGAATATGGTATTCCTTTTGACGCGAAGGTTTTGTTGGGTTGTCGTTGCCCCAGGGCTGGAAAAAACTGTTTCCAAGGAGCGCGATCACGGAACTAAGCTTCGCATCATGCTCTTCTCTGGTGCTACGCCCCTGAGATTGCATTTATAATTTATTGAAAATGAGTGATCTTTTGGGTCACTAAAAAGAAAAGTGCACAGAAAGGTGCGATGCTTTTTTTGAATTTCTGGGACAAAGGTGTGTTTGTTGCAGGTTGTAAAATAGGTGATCGCTGATGTGGGTACTTTCCAAAATTTGAGCCGATACAAACACAAACCCGAAAATGATCATTCACAACAGATAGATCTTCATCTACTCCTTTCCTTGTTTGTTGTTCCTTGAGTAGGATGGTGAAACTTCTCGATACCCTTTGGTAAACTCATTTTGAGCCATGAAAGAACAACCCATCTTTCCAGGTAAATGCTATCAAAACGGTGTGGGATTTTCCCTCGCTATTTTAGTGAAGATCGGGAGAGTCCATTTCATTCCTTCGCGAAAAAGAGCCGTTAAATGGGCGGCGATATTTTTCACCCACAAAAAGGCTGCGTAAGCAATGACCTTTTTTTTGTTGGGGGGTGTTGATTCTTTAGGGTCATCAGTGTGTGTGAAATATTCTAAACCTTGGTTTACAGAGATTCTCAAGAAAACTAGCTTCTTAAACCGAGTGTTTACTTCGGTTTCCCCAGAGGCTTTTTTGAAGGCGGCTCACAAAACAAAGGCCCGGTCCACTTGTAGTACTACTCCTTTATTACAATCCTTGGTGAAGCTACAAACACACAACTAGGAATTGTGAAGACTTCATGAAAGTGTGTTGAAGCTTTGGTTTCCTTTTCAATTCACCAAGATTTCATACGCCACAAACCGAGGCTCATTGCACAATATCTTCAGATCTTGGCCATTGATGGATTCTTATCTTTTGGATCCTTGGTCTCCGTGTGGGCCTATATGTGGTTGATGCTCGAAAGTGCCTCGTTTTGCAAAGGTCCTGCCCTTGATTTCGGTACCGATTTCCCAAAACCCCCCCCAAACAATGGTAGCTTTTTTGGAAAGGGGAAAAAAATATAGCCTCATTTCAACGAAATCTAGGTCGGTGAAATATTATAACTTAGCCAGATATCAGCAGCTTCAGCTTCAGCTTCAACGAGCCCTAGAGGTCAAAAAGCCCTTGCGGCACTAGGATTGAGCTGATTGTTTGTTATCAAAAAAGGCAAGGAATAGTGAATAGCAAGGCGGGGCATTCTAATTGGATATATGATATATACATATGTTACAAACATGGATGTAATTCCTCCAAACATGGATAGTCTAATTGGATATTTTAGTTTTCCGCCAAACATGGATGTAATTCAGGAAAGTCAAGGTTGGTGAGATATTCTAATTCGCCTATCCGGAGATTTTTTCCTCGCTCAAATGGACAGGGAAAAGCCACACCAAAAAACTCTTGATTCGACCTTCTGCTTTTCCAACAGGTCTACGGTTGATTTAGGATTGTTTTAAGGGTTGACTTGGATTCTTTCAGAATTCATTTAAGGTTTGTTTAGGATGTATTTTGGTATATCTTTTGTTTGTTTTGCGGTGCTTTAGGGTTTATAATTTGGAATTTATCTCGGGTGTATATAATCAGGCTTGGTTTAGGGTTCCAGGTTCATGAGTGGTTTGCGGCTTACTTCAGGTTTAACTCCTCTTGCCATTGGTTTCAACACGCAGGATGCAAATCACAAATTCTGGCCATAAATTTACTATATTTGAGGTTGGCCAGGAGATTTTTAGGGCATTTTTTAAAACAACTGAACAGGTATTTTCTTGGCATCATGCGGCATGTTCGAGATCGTCTTCTCTCTTCCAGTGGGCATGTGCTTATGGGTCATCCTTGCTGGTCAGAAGATCTATTGGTACCAACTCTTGGCTCCTTGGCTTGCGGCTTTTTATCGGCGTTTTCGTCATCTCACAGGTCCTACTGTAAAATGTTTTTTTTGTTAAAGCAACATCAAATACTAAGAGGCTCAAAGTACTAAAAAACCCAAAATTTTGGCTTTTCAAGTCATTTGACTTGGGTGTTTCAAGTTTCAACAATTTTTGGCACCCGAAATGGGTGTGAAACAACCCGTGCTGGAGGTGATTTACATGATTCTGGGAATTGGTGCAGATGATGTTTTCATTTTATATGATGCCTGGCTTCAAAGTGCTCATGTGGAGGGCGTGAAGGTGCAACTGCTTTTCGGGGTGGGAGGGTGTGAATTTCCATGAATCCAAAAACCACGGAGCTTTGCAAACATTTTTTGGGAAAACATTCATTTTTGGCGCTCATCAGTTGTTGGCACTGTTGCACAAAACACATTTTCAGTTCACATTTTCCTACCCCGCGACCTGAAATTTCTTGCGGCAGACTCAGCTGAAGTATCGCTTTACATGGGCTTACCGCAAATCTGCTATGGCCATGCCGCTTGGATCAACGAAATCAAATGCAACATGCTGCCGGTGAGGTGAAAGCAAATGCTGTGAACGGTGAACTGTTAATGTGTGTTTGGTTTGGAGAGTATCCGTTTTCTGGGGGTCATTTTGGGTGGAAAAAAACTCACATGGTACGTTGAAGCTTAAACAAGGGAGCTGTTTGGGGTAGAGTTTCTCATCTCCACAGGGAAAGATGGGGTGAAGTCTGGCACTGCAGCAACTGTGAAATATGTTTCTATCAATTGTTTGTGCCAGGGATCTTTGGTTGTTGTGGTGACAAATGGATGCTGTAGTTGATAATTCGTCATTGATACTGACAACTTGACAACTTTTGGAATTATATTTTTTGATTCATCATTCCTATGATTGCTGCTGTTGATGATGATGCTGATGAGGATGGTGACTATGAGGATGATGATGACGACCATGATAGAACTTACCAATAAGATGAAGGTGTAAGCTGAGACATCTAGACTTGTATCTTGCGAGAGGACGTCAAGAATGATGGACCGCTTAGTTTGGTTAAAACATCCCAGTTGGTTGTATGCAACGTTTAGTTACATTGCCACCCAAACGTCATGGCTTTTAACCCGCCCATGCAATAATGTATGTTGGTATGTAAATGTACCTTGCTAGAGCATTTGGGAATTATCTTCTTGTTGCCTAAGCTAAGCTCAATGCACCTGGAACTTTGCAATGCAGATAAGCTTGGGAACATCAGTTCGCAAGGTTCGCAGATCTCTAGGGAACAAAATCGGATACTGTAGACCTGAGCCATTTCTTTTCCTGGACCAACAGTTGTGGTCCGGTCATGAGTTTTCTGAGCTGGGCGGAAGGTTTCAATCTTCCTTAGACCTATCGAAGGGTTGGATGGATTGGTATCAGATCAAGGGGGGGAGCTGTACTGCGTCATGGTGATCCCCCCCCTTTTCAAATGACCCACCCATCAAAAACAGATTTCTGCCGTGGAAGCAGCTTGCCCCCTTTTTAAGAAGCCATCCCCAGGATGAATTCAGGGAGCGTTTTCATTAGGGAAAGGTCTGAAGGGTCAAGTTTTTTTTTGCTTAGGCCTTAAGGGGAGGGCTTTTTTTTTGTCAGTTTTTGTCATGCTCTTCAAAAAGCATCATGATCAAAAAGGGCACATTTTCGGGGTATTTTTTCTTTTCGTTTTTTTTTGCTTTAGTAAATTCCTTTACAGTGGAAGACACCCATCAAGAAGAAAGATTTCTTGTAAATAGCTCTCCAAGACATGGTGCGATGTTGCTGGAGATTTCCAGCCTTAACACACAGACGTAAACCCGCCACATGACCCTTAAGCTGCGAGGGGAAGGATTCAACAGGTTTGTTTTTTTTTCCACATGAATTTCAGGATCCTTTCAAGGGTTTTCCAACCTAGTGAAGCATGAGGGCATTTGGCCAAGTATTGATGAGTGGCATAAGCGAGTAGGCATATCATGTGCATGGTCAATTTCTTTAATCAAATTGCTAAAGCACTGCTATACGTTCCATAATATGTTTGAACAGAAAAACATCCATCTTCATAGAAACACCCTGCAATCATTTGTATATTTCCCATCATTCCCCCCAACCTTTGATACCTGTTTTGCTTGGAAAACCCCCATGGTGTTTTTGGAAAGGGGTACCGGACTCCAGCCATCTATCTTAAGTTCAGCACCCAGGATGGTCACCACATTGACGACCTGCGGGTCCTTTGCCATTGGTGCCACATCACCTTTGCCCTTGGTGCAAAGTTTCTGCATCTTTGCCGCTGTGGTGGTCTTAGCACCTCGGCCTTGGAGCTGATTGTTGGTGATTTGGGAAAGGCCCGAACTTGTTCAGGCCGAACGGAGGAGTCATATATATATATATGAAGATTTCTATCTATATATATATATATATGATGTATATAGTATCTATACATGATTTTCTTGTTAATCATTTGCATGATATAGATTACAAATACCGGGTGTGTGTGAAATCGCACCCTTTAGTGATATGAAAAAAGATGTCATCCATAAAAGCAATTTCTGGATTTTTCCCCCACATCCTTGGTCATCTTCAGCGTGATTTGACAATATCATTAGTGACACCCTCCTATGAACAAGGTCACTAGTGACATCGTCACATAGACCTGAATCCAATTGCTTAGGGGGTTTTGAGCGACAAGATGGGAAGACTAAGGGCATGTCTCCAAAAAGAGGAAACCACCATTTTTTTCTTTGCCACTCGAAATGAATGTATTTGCACCCGACATGAGGATCTGTTTTTAAGGCTCAGGTGGGAAATATGATCAAAAACCGTTGGCCACTCAAAAAATCAGTGAACATCTGGGTGATGTCTAACTTCTGCAAATACCTGGTTGCTTGTTCTTTTTTTCAGGAAGGTAGTTGTCCGGCAGATTTCCGGCCGATTTCTGGAGTTGAAAAAGAGTCCCACCTCATACTACTTCCCTTGGCCGATATTTTTACATAGCTAATATAGTAAGTAGGCAATCCGAAAAGGAACTGCTACCAGGCAGCTGGGGTTGTCAAAAAAAGTGGATTTGAAATGAGCAGTGTGAAAAGGGTGCCTGGTTGTTTTAGGTCATTTCATTTGTGTTAGGGGTGAAACTGTTACACAGGGGTTGGTCCTATTATCAATGAACCGGGCATCCATGTTGAAGCCCACGGGCATGAAGGGATCATGAGATCTGCAGATTTTGTTTTTGTGGACCAGACTCTGAACCCAATCTGAACCAATCTTTTTGGCATTTCTGTCAGAGAAGTCTGAACCGGATACAGGACCATTTTTAGAAGTACGTTTGATTTAATTGCTGTAATATCATTTCGAAAGTTCATTATCTTCAAAAAAACAACATTGATTTACTTGCACTCCCTGAAACTAACATAGCACCTGAAAATTGATGGTTGGAATATGAGTTTCCATTTGGGGTTTCCCCTATTTTCAGATGCGAACCGTTAGTTTCGGGGAGGGTATATATTTTTCCCAGAAATTTGCACAGCTTCAACAAGTCAAGATGCAGAACGGCCTTGTGGTTTAGTATTATTGCATCAGTGGCAATATCCACTTTTTACACGTCACCTATATGTTGCATATGTAATTTTTATGTACATATGCATCTATATATATATATATATGTAATGTACATATAAGTTGCCGATGGTTTGTGGAACCACTTTTACTATTATAGTATTTCTTGATAAATTCTAGAAATGTCAATACGGCCAGCGTGCTCTTCACCCACCATGCTGGATCACCCGGAAGCCATGAGGTCGATTACCTCTTCTGCATCAGTTTCTTTGCGTCGGCCGTGATTGTTTATGCAGCTGTGATGAAAGATGGGGGGAAGAACTCAGAAGTTTTTTTTCCATGATTTTATGTATTACTGGATTTATAAACACATTATATATGATCCAGGCATATCATATGTTATGAACATATGTACTGTGTATGTTATTATTATATATATACATTGCTTAGATATCGCGGTGGACTCCTACCCTTTTACCTTTTATTTGAGGGGAGGATTTATTCTATTTTTCCCTTCTTTTTCCAATGAAATGATGGAACGGAATGTGCGGACTCCAGCATGAAACACCAAGCAGGAAAAAAGTGGCGAAACTGGAAAACAAAGCAAGATAAGCATAAATAAAGTATACAACTGGATCAACAAAGATGGATAGGCAAAAGTTTCCATCTATAGTTTGCTCAATAATAAGTACAGGAATCACGAGACGCAGTAGCCAAGCCATACCTTTTAAGGGTGTGGATTTTCAAGGCATTGTGCCCATCTCGTTTTGCCAGCTTAACACCCGACTAGCTTCCTTGATATCTTGTTAGGGATGGTGCAACCCGAAAGTTTCAAGGTGGCTACTCTCGTTTCAGGAATATACCTCGTAGACCTCTGAAAAAGTGGAAATTTCATCAAATGTCCAAAAAGTCTAAAAAACAAGTTGTTGTGAAAATGGAAACTCTCAGTGTTAACAGCCTTGCCAGTCGTTTTCTTATCTTTTTGGAAAAAACAATGCAAACTAGGTATAAATGATGCTGAACCAATAGTTGGTCACTTTTATGCTTCGAGTTTTTTTTTGAAATCAAAAAGTTGGTTTTGGAAACTTTTGAAGGTCAACGAATCCAACAACTCTCAACCTTGTGCTTCGAGGGTCCGAACAAAAAAAACCTGATCCTTCTGACTTGACCAACACATGCAAAGCTCAGAAAATTGACACAGCTCTGAGATTGGAGATAGATACCCAAAGTAAAAGAAACGGATAAGAACATCATGTGTCGCTAAGTACACTAAGTATGTATATATATATATATATACATACTTGTGATATTTCTAGTGGTTCAGCTCTTCACAAGAATGTCTTGGAAACCCAGGAGCAGTTCATGAAGGGCTATGGCTGCTGCTGCAGCTTCTGCGGTATTCCACTGCGTGACCCTTTGATTGCAAGTTCACAAAACCCCCTGACGTTGCAACTCCTTTCATTCCTCCCAAAATAGCCTGAGATGAATCCTGGATTTGGAGCTTTTGAGTGAAATATCTTCAGATTCACCCGGAATATGATATGATATGATATGATATGATATCTTCAATACGTCTTGGCTGTAATTTCTTGTCCCAGGATGCCAGTCAATGACAAGTTGTTTTCCATTTTTTTGGACCGGGACAAGGGTGGTTCCTTGGAGCAGGCGACAGGAAAATGATTGCATCCAAATACCTGAGATTCATTACCTGTGAAAAAGCTGATGAACTTGGTAGTTTAGTAAAGGAAAGATATCCAAGCACCAAGTTGCTTGGGAGGAACCATCTGGAATTTTTGCACCTTGGTATTACGATGAGATTTTTGAACAACTGGACGTCTATTGGCTTCCATTGGGCTCCGCCCTAATTAGTAGCTTTAGATGGCTAGAGCCCTCGCAGTTGAACTATGTCACCATTGAAACAAAGATCGCAAATGGTCGAATCTGGAGGATCCGGACCAAAACAATTTGCACAACAGAAATCACAACTTCTTTCCGGGGGATACGGTATCTATTCCAGTGGTCCTAAACTTAGAATTTAGTCATTTCCAAGTTGTTGACTTAAATCTTCCTGAGGTGACCTAAAGAACGCCAAAACCCCCTCAACCTGAAAGGAGGTATCCGTTTCACCTGGGAGTTTTCTGTGGGGGATATGTGAGGAAAACCCACCTGAGCAATGAATTCCCTAGTTGTTTGGGACATATATAGGGGATGAAATCCTACCCAGTTATATAGGGGATGAAATCCATAAACCAATCCAGGATCTCTATAAACCAACCACCAGGGTGGTGGCAACTCAAACGTTTTTTGTTTTTTGTTTACCTTNGGAGTTCGCTGCATCCACCTCCATGAGCACCCTTTTCTTATCTTCAGGGCTAAGCTGCGATCCACGCAGCGTCACATAAGGTTCCAGATCTTCCAGTTTGATGTCACGGGCTCGGAGTTCGGCCCACATGATATCGGCACGAGCAAGGTAGCTGTCGGCTGTTTCATCAGCCAAGGCACGTTCAGCATACTCGTACCTCTTTTCTAGGTTTATTTGTCCCCAGACACCTCCGAGGATTTCCACCAACCTTTGGATAGATTTCGTGTCATTGCCAGTGACCTCAGATCTATGCAGTTGCAACTTCAAGAAGGCGCTACCGGAACATCCTAGAATGAGGCGGGTTCCAAGCTCTGTGTATTTCCCAGGTGGCCATGCTGCAAGAAGCAGCTGTACCTTCTGACCATACACCAAGACATCATCCTTGGCTGGATCAAACGTCGGCACCAGCTGTGCTAACTGGTTAGGAACCAAAGACTGCTCCGAAGTGGATGAAGAGGTCGATGTCGTCAACGTCGGACCTCCTCCTGGTTCCATCGATGAATGCTACCCTGGAACTGCAGACAAAAAGACTGCAGCTCCGCTACCAATGTGAATCCCAAACGCTCACACCAGCAGCAAACCCAAAACTGCGAAAAGGCCTTTTTCCCAAGACCTCACCGATCACAGCTCAGATCGCCTTCCAATGGCGATAGTGGCCTAAAAGGGCCTGCAACTCCAAAGTGAGCCCCAGGCTCAATTGAAAGGACGCCTCGTCCAAATGCAGTTGGCTATGGCACCAAATCCACTACCCTCCCACCGCTGAAAGGGGCTCCCAGAACCGTGGTGCTATCGGAAATGAAGTCTCTCAAGAGGTTGATACTGAAAGAAGTGGATGCAACGATGTACCAATCACACTCCCAAAAATCCAAAATTTGTTAAATTGGGCATTCATCGTTGCTTTCCCAGGATTTATCATCGGAGGGAGGGCAGGATGTTCGAAGCCAACGGATTCTGTTCCTGGCATTGGACCTATTCTTCAGCACTGATTGTTCGTCATTGAGACGATATCGACCGATTCTCAAGGTTTCTCTGAGAAACGAAGCTTCCATGATCTTCGTCAGACTATCAGCTAACTGTGCACCACTATGAACCCACCGGAGTGTCGTTCCTTCTGACAGAAGGTCTTTGATCATTCGGGCATTCAATTGGGTCCTAAATTCAGAACACGATGGAGGAGCTGTCCTTGTTACCAAATCGTACAGTGATTTACAGTCAGTGGCAGCAACAGAGTCATCTATGGAATGGTCACCCTTATATGTGGCTGTCGAAAAGGATTCTGGAAGGTTCCTTAATGCTTCTGCAGGGGTTTTCCATGACACTTTGGGGTCTCTCATCCATGCCCAACAAAGTTTCATCCAGGAGAGATGATCTAAGGTAGTTCCCAAAGAGGCCGTTTCGGCTGCTAGAGTGCTTGTTACAACCCTTTGGATCTTTTTACAACCCCATGATAACGGACTCACTGGACAGGACACATTCTTACTGATATCCTTATGGGTGGCCATTATGATATTCCCTGAATGCGAATTTGGAATCTTTGGAGATGCAAACGATGCATCTGAAAATGCCAAGAATCTTAAATCAGGAATCGGAATGGGTTGAATAACTATGGATACCTCACTGTGCCTCTTGGCTTCATGTAATGCCTGGTTGGCCATAATCAACGTCGACACCTTGGCTGAGTTAATGTCCGACTGTAAGAAGCTTAATCTTGCTGAAAGGTCAGGACGGGTGTGAACGGCGGCATATTGGAGGCTTCCAATGAGACCCCTCAAATCTTGGCGTTCCTTCTCGGTGACCTGTTCTGTCTCGTTCTTCCTACGTTCATGTGTTATGGTGATTGCTGGAATGGCCTTGATATACTTCTCCTGTGACATCATTATGCTATGGTCACCTCGCTGGGACATTTGAATTCCAGTGAACGTGAAATTCTGGATTTTCTTGGACCCAAATGGATACTTTTTCTCAAGTTGATTCAGCTTATCGAGGAACACTTGGTTACCACCACAAATGCCGTCATCAACATGCAGTCCTATAACACCATCAGGGCTTCCAGTTTGAGAATTCCTGAGAATGAAGACACAAGGATCAAAAGGAGAAATCACGAAACCTAGTCTAATCATTTCTTCCTTTATGGCTGCATACCATTGAAATGGGGCGTCTATGAGACCGTATGCTCCCTTCTCAAGCTTACATACTTCATCAGAGCGAAGTGACATGGCTTTGGACAATTCAGGGACTGGTTCAATGGCTAAGACTCTATCAGTTTGAGGTTTACCCTGGAGAAACGCTGCTTTGATATCAAACGAAGTGAGCATCCATCCTTGAGAAGCTATCATTTGAAGAAGCAGCATCTTACTATGCCGACCCAGTGTTGGTGAATCCCTAGGAATTTCATCTATTTTTGGATCGAGGTAGCCTAAAATCACAAGTCTTGCTTTGGCTTTGTGAGTTAGCTTGGATTGAGCAACCTCATCACTATCCAATGGCTTCCACGTGAGTATCCACCTACACCGGAGGATTTGGTCATGTGGTATCCTATTTCTAAGAATCCTAGATACCGTTTCTGTCTTTAGCCAATTCTGGACTTCGGATTCTTTGGCCTTTTGAAACAAACCCTTTTCATTATCACTCAGTTGATGGAACTTGACTTCAGCCTTCTGTCTACGGGCAGCTGAGGCTACAAAAAGGTACTCCTCGGAGTGTTCTTCCTGTTTCCAATTACTGATGTCTTCTTGGTTCAGGATGATCTCACACTTCCAGGCCATGTCAGGCCCTTCATTTTGCCAGTCATTGTCAACAACGTCTTGGCAATACAGACCTTCACAGATAAGGTCATCCTCGTCGAGCTCCTCAGGAATGGGCACGTCGACGCCTTCTGGTGGAATGTCAGGGTTTACTGATTGATTGTCCTGGTGTTCTGATCCGTTTCCGGAAGGTACTTCAGGTTCTTGGTCTGGTTGTGAACTTTCCGACGAAGGAACAACCCCAGGCGTTTCAGAGGTCTCAGCAGGATTCGGAGGATTGGTATTTGCATTCCCTATTTCTTCCCCTGTGTTTGGGTTGGCTGTTAGATCAATTGCTTGTGTGGTTCCCCTATTTGTGAGGTTACTCAACTGCTGGGCAATGGTGGAAATCGGGGTCATGTTGGCATCAATTTGGATGTCCCTAGCTTCGGAGGCTGTTACTGGCCTCACATGTTCAGGTGCAACCCGGTAGAGTTTGCTCAACATGGTGGTCCACACTGTTTGATGATTTTCATGCACCACTACCCTGAAGGGTCCTATCCATCGGGATGGGAGTGCTCCATTATTCTGTTTCCAGATCATCACCCATTCACCAGGAAGGTATTGACGGACTCCGGGCCGGCTTCGACGAAGAATTGATCTGCGGATTGCTGCATCGTTGTCAGCACTGTGAAATGCCTTTCGGGCACTTTCTCGCAGGGCAAGTTGATTTTTGAACAACATGCCTTGACCACATTCACTTTCTGCAAGAAGGTGTGCCGGTAGGAGCAGATCACTGCTTACAGCTCCGGGGACCCGAGTATGTTTCCCCAACACCAAGACTTCAGGGGCATAGCCTCTCTTGAGACCACATGCATTCTTGGCTTGGATGCACGACCACAACACTAGTTTCAAGTCTTGATATGTATTGATGGGGTGATCTTCTTCGACCTTGGAAAGCATGTGTTGAAGAACTGCACCATGTCTTTCGGCTTTACCATTCTGATGGTGGGCCTCAGGGCTGATGGTGACTACCTTTATGTTATTTGCTTGGGCGAAGTTGCTGAATTCTTCTGAGTTCATTTCGGTCCCAGCATCAACTAACATTTCCCCGGGGGCTCCAGCCCAACTGAACCACATCGTGATACAACTATCTATGAAGGAATCAGTGGTCTTGTTAGGTGCGATGATTGCGGAATGGAAGCTGGTGGACCAGTCTACTATGTGATAGATATGAAAGGTCTTCCCGGATTTGTTGGTCCATTGCACTCCATCGGCAGAGATACGGTCATTGAAATCTAGCTCATCTTTGATACTACTGGGTCGTGCAATTCGGGGCTGAACCTGGGCTTCTTATGAGCTCTGATTAGGGCTATTTGTTCATCACGAGGCAACAAACGAAAGCTCTCAGGTTGTTTGACATTCTCAAGATCAGCAAGCTGGGACTTCTTCAGATCCGTCACTCCGGACGGATTATCGTTGGGGATTGGATCTTGGATTCCTTCCGGACTGTTTGCAACTTTTGTTGCAGTGTGCTCCACAGGATTGCGTGCAAAGATCGTGATAAGCAACCGGCAAGCATGGTATGGACGAACCTGTTGACGTTTGGAGAGGTTTTCCCAGTTTTCCCATTCATCATCGATCATTATGTTACCCGTCTCCCGGTCAGTGAAAACACTTATCCTTAGGGGGGCTTCACCAGTGACTAAATCAGTTGGGGGAGGGCCCCACGACATGCTATGACTCGGTGAATGTCCGCTCCCGGACCAGGCAACAGCGAGTGGAGTGTCTGGGAAATGCTTTCATCAGTCACAGTGACCTTACCTACGCGAGGAACTAGGTTATTCACCTGTGCAAACACTTTCTCCCATTCTTGGGAGGTGGGAACTGGTTTAGTCTTGCCGATCATTCGAAGTTTCTTGGAAGGATGATCATCACACACTTCAAACACTCTCACTACCTTCGATCTTGCTCGATTGAAACGTGGTTTCTTGCTGCTGGGTTCGTCGGTTCCTGCAAGAATCAATTCACCTGGTTGGTGAGGTTTCTCGCGGGGACTTCTAATTTTACACAAACACTGAGCAACTCTACGAGCAAACTTACGAGGATAATGCTCTGTGAATCTCGATCTATTCATGGTGATGCCATCTACCTTTACTGAACCCTCAATGGTTTGATGTTCATGATTGCCGGAACAACGAAGGCCTTGGAGGGCATTTATCAATTCCCTTGAGGTTGTCAAAATGGTTAGGGCCTTTTTGATAAGTTTACCGGTCTCAGGGTCCTTAAGTTCACCTGCAGTGCACAAATCAACATCAACATTCAGAAGGTGGTAATACACTTCATTGAGATATGGTAAGCGAAGCATCAGTGAGGATTGTGGTTGTTCCCAATGAAAATGCTTCTCATGGTTCCTTTGATGTCTCAGAAGAACAATTCCTAGTGCAATCTGTTCCAAACCCTTCAGTCTCTGTTCTTGAATACGATTCCATAGTTCGGGTGACTTGGTTTCATTTAACCGTGACCAAGAACTCCATGGTCCACATGTTGGACTGAACCACAGGTGATCCGGTTGATGAATCATCAATTGTTCAAACAGAAAACGACGACCCTCAAAAGTTTGGAGATCACACTGCTCAGTTCCAAAGCGAACTGATCGGAATCCGAGTCTCTGACATTGATGGCTCAGTTGGCTATTGGGACCACAAAAGATAAGCTTGGTTTTATAGTTGGTCTTTTGATAATGGTGCTTTTGTAGAATTTCCTCATATTCCTTGCAATATTGATGAAGCAATTTACGAAACACCTGGCCTTCATGGCACCTCTCAGTAGGAATGGTGGATTCTTCACTGTCAGGATTTATTTCTCTATCAGGGCTGATTTCACCGGCCCCCAACAACAACTGATCCTCAGAGATGGCCTCGGATTCTACTTGGGAACTGCTGGCTGTGGCGCCAAGTTTTCCAAATGATGGATGACTTGGGACAACGCGTTCTCGAGATTGAGCATCCTGGACTCGAGATGTCCGATCGTGGCATTCACTGGCTCGTTCGGGAATTCCACCATGTCGAACTGGCTGGGAATGTCGTCCTCTTCGGTCTCGTCCGACCCCGCTGGGGGAATCGAAGGCTTGGCCATGCACTTGCCCTTGGGGTATGGTTTCCCACTGTCCTTTGAGGCCGGTGGAAGATGCTTGTTGGGCTCGTAGACGGGGACTGCTTCCTGAGTCAGTTCCGCTCTCTCTACCATCAGTTCTACGAAATGCAGAAATTGACGATGGGAGGCTTTCTTCGACTGACCGTAGTGCTGGGTGAACCATAGGATCCAGGCCTGATCCGAGTGCCATACCTCTTGGTAGGATTGGCCCTTGTGAGCCGTTCCGAACGTTATGGGTTCGTTCTCCAGTTCTGCCAGAGACATCTTGCTGAAATCCGGCAGGGGCTCGTTGACCTTGGTTTGGACCTGCTGAAGACGTTTCGCCAATGCCATGATGAGACGAACGACTGGGGATCTTGAAACTTCGGGCAAATTGCGTGTCACCTTGAACCTGATCGCTGGTGTTATTCGCTTCATCGTGATCATTATCATTTGGATTATCGTCAATAGGTGTATCTTGGGCTCTTTCTTTATCTAACTGTGGGTCTTGATTATGGTCTTGGTCTTCAATCTTCAATGACTCATGATGCTTTCCACCTGGGCAATTGGTTGAACATGGTCGTGGGGCAGTTTTTGGCTCGACCACCACATTGGTCTCAGCGATACACTCTTCTGGTGTGGTACTTGGCTTTACGGAAGCTAAGTCATTCAAATCAAGAAGAAACAACCCCTTGCTGGTGAGCTGAAGTGGAAACGACATGTCTAACTTTTTGGAATACAACATCTTCTGACTGGTGTCGATGATTGATTCTAAAGCTCTCAGCAGGGTGTTAGACAAAAGAAATGGTGTTGACCCAGGAACTATGGCGATCTTCAAATGAAAACCATGAATTGGAACGACCACTGCAACATCACTTTGAAGGATTCCATGATTGCCAAAACGGAAGGTGATCTTACACGGACATCTATATATGATCTTCTTGATTTGGGGATCCAAATTATCCAGTAAACCTTGAACGTTATCACTTCCAATCACCGTTTTAGTTGCCCCCAGATCTACAACACCCAGACTCCCGTGGGTCGCAAAACATGTCACCGCAACGTCGGTGGGGCTGTCCAGTTTTGGTGGATCTGGACGAATGGTCAGGCCGGCTTCACTGTTCAATGGGTTTCCAAGGCACAAAGGACTCCTCTCAGTCCTGGGCGATGATGGTGTTGAATGGCGGACATTCCTACTATTCCATCGCTCTAAGGAATCACTTAGCTTGGAATGAGATGATGGCTGTTTACTCAAACCCCCATTATACCCTTGATTCACCTTAGGATCTATGTTATCAACCCCTGTCACCAAACAAGTTGCAACACGAGAATCATCCAGGGTGGATGCATGCTCAGGCAATTGAAGAAACTCTAAGGGCAAACTGGATGGAGCGGCTGCTGAGCTGGATTGCACAAACGATGTCGGGACTTGTGGAGGTCGATCACTTCCGGTGGCGGCATTTCCACGTTGTGGACATTCAGCCTTCCAATGGCCGTATTGATTGCAGATTCTGCATCGTGATTCCATGATTCTTTGCTGCAGAGACTTTCGGGGAGCACCAGGTTTGCCAAACTTCCCTTTTGGTCCACGATGTCCTCCCTTGGACTTGCCTTTGCCAAAGTTGGAAGGAGGCCAAAATCCTCTCGACCGAAACTTCTCACTCAGCCTGCGACGGGCTTCGGTGTAAGCCGTCAGAGCTGAGGCTAGCTCAGGATCACTCTGAACCACATCCGTTGCCGTACCCTCAAAGTCGGCAACAAGTGCGGCATCCTCGTCACCCTCTTGGATGAGTGCGTCCATGATCTCGTCCTCGGCAAAGTCCTCGGTGACGTCCATGGCCATGGTTGGTTGATGATCATCAGCTTCCTGGTGATCAGCAATCAATGTGCTTTGGTCATAGGTCTTGCCACGGATCTGCCGCTGTCCAGTCATCGCATGAAAGAAAGAAGCTCCCAACATCCGTATGGAGGCAGCCACCTTGGAGATAGTCAACTTCCCGGAGTTCGCTGCATCCACCTCCATGAGCACCCTTTTCTTATCTTCAGGGCTAAGCTGCGATCCACGCAGCGTCACATAAGGTTCCAGATCTTCCAGTTTGATGTCACGGGCTCGGAGTTCGGCCCACATGATATCGGCACGAGCAAGGTAGCTGTCGGCTGTTTCATCAGCCAAGGCACGTTCAGCATACTCGTACCTCTTTTCTAGGTTTATTTGTCCCCAGACACCTCCGAGGATTTCCACCAACCTTTGGATAGATTTCGTGTCATTGCCAGTGACCTCAGATCTATGCAGTTGCAACTTCAAGAAGGCGCTACCGGAACATCCTAGAATGAGGCGGGTTCCAAGCTCTGTGTATTTCCCAGGTGGCCATGCTGCAAGAAGCAGCTGTACCTTCTGACCATACACCAAGACATCATCCTTGGCTGGATCAAACGTCGGCACCAGCTGTGCTAACTGGTTAGGAACCAAAGACTGCTCCGAAGTGGATGAAGAGGTCGATGTCGTCAACGTCGGACCTCCTCCTGGTTCCATCGATGAATGCTACCCTGGAACTGCAGACAAAAAGACTGCAGCTCCGCTACCAATGTGAATCCCAAACGCTCACACCAGCAGCAAACCCAAAACTGCGAAAAGGCCTTTTTCCCAAGACCTCACCGATCACAGCTCAGATCGCCTTCCAATGGCGATAGTGGCCTAAAAGGGCCTGCAACTCCAAAGTGAGCCCCAGGCTCAATTGAAAGGACGCCTCGTCCAAATGCAGTTGGCTATGGCACCAAATCCACTACCCTCCCACCGCTGAAAGGGGCTGGACCGTGGTGCTATCGGAAATGAAGTCTCTCAAGAGGTTGATACTGAAAGAAGTGGATGCAACGATGTACCAATCACAATATATGTATGTACATATATTTATATATACACATATGTACATATGTGTGTATGTATGTACAATACTCTTCTGAGAAAACAAGTGGCAGCTGTCACGATTCTCAGATATTTTGCTCGCTTGGAACAAGAAACAAGGTACCGCTTCTACGACAGAAACAAGATCAAGCTCATCATCTTCTGGATGGTCCGCAACGACCGGGGGGTTGTAGCTCAGTACACCAATATATATATATATGTATATTGCACATCAGTCTATGTGTTTCTTCTATCTACCTATCTATACTAGGATATTTTCATGATCAGCTTTTGTATCTAGATACACGAGTGATGGGGTACATTTTTGGTTAGATCATAGCGAAATTAGGTGACATCACCACCGTATTTAAATTCCAGAAAGTCCAAACAACTTGTGAGCTGTTTCGATCCGACTATATACCCGTATGTTCCAGAGATTTGATATATAGTAGAATGCGCTTACATGTTTCTGTACATATACATACTGTGTATATATACACATGTGTGTGTATTCAAAAAATATATATGTAAAGATATACCAGATATTTGTGTGTACGCAAATATGGTCATGGTGTACCTCTCCCAGTTTATATAAAGAACCAAGATGTTTTACGCATAGTGAATAGATGACGAAGAAGATGTATGACACTCAAGTCAAACAGATATTATACATAGTTTTCTTACATACTGTATCGATATTTATGTAAATATGATACATGCATATATGTATATATATATATATTCACAGTATGTATGTTTGCATATATATATACATGCATATATTTACATATCACATATCTGGATTCTTAGATATGTCTAATACCAGGGATTTTCTTTTTTTGTTGGGTGTGTTCCCCAAACCGTGCATCCCCAATCAATCGCCAGCTGGTGGTGGTTGCCATGTCAACCTGTGCGGGAGTCCTCTTGCGCACTGCCAAGAAGCAGGCGTCCTGTTGGCGGTGCCACACACCCCCGAAGATTAACAGGTGGAACCTGAAAATGATGGTTTGGTTCAGATGTGAATTTCCTTTTCCCCAGGGTTTAGATGTATTCTCAGGTAAACCAGCGGTTAATCTGGAAGTAGGTGTACCATGCATAGATATTTTTTGGTATATTTACCAACTTTTTGGCCATATCATGTATTGGATACGCCCTCGAAAAACTAACATTTTGAACCCAAACTAAATGAAGATTTGGAGAAGATGACTTTCCTTTTCAAACGGGTGATTTTCAGGTTCCAGCCGTTCGTTTTCGGGGGAGTGTGTAGATGTTTTCTGGTACTTTACCAACATGTTGGCGTATTTTCATCAATCATTAACGTAGGTGAAAATTATACCGTACATCGATGACAGGGGTGAAACAAATGAATTCATTGACCTTTCAATGGACGCCCGTTGTTTCAGTGGTAACTCCAATGAACAAAGATGGAACAACAGCATCCAGCTTGCACAATCATCTGACCCGGTGTTAAGATACCTTTTTTACTCTATGCGTGTTGATTTTTGGTTTGTGTTGTGTGGAGGGGGGCTGTAGCAGTCTATGGAATACATCTGTTCAATGCGACAAGTCTTCGCCACGGATTTCTGAGATTTTCAATGCCAGGCACCCATTGGCCGAGAGAACATTGACGTCATCAAAGGATCCGAGGTGCAGAACATTTTGGGTCACAAATCTGTATCTGCCAAAGGAATCAGTGGGGAATTCGATTGTTGGTTTGTTGTTTGGGATTCAAAAAGGAATAGAAGTTTCTAAGCCTCCAAGACCAATGGTGATTGTACCAGCCACGTTCATTTGTAAGTTTCGAGCTGCAGTCTTGAACAACAAGCAGCTCGCATCTCCCATCACTAAAGGGAACATGATCTTCCAAATTTTCCGCCTGGAAATTTGACCTAGAACACCGGCCTTTTGTTTCGTTTTCCAGCATCAAGGATAGAGACGGTTTTTTTGTTGGCAAATTGTAGGCAACTGTTGGCCGTTTCATCAAGTTGTTTTCCCCAACAGTTTCACCGTGGGTTTTTCAGATTGTTGGTGGAGAGTTACTTGGACCTGGGATGTGTTTGAGAAAATCATAGAAAATCTGCGTCCTTATTGCAAGATGAAGAACTGAACTGAGGGAAGAGGAGATAGCAGACCCACTGAAATCATCATAATCATTTGCGCTTGATGTTGAGCTTCAGCGGCGTGTAAAAACCCTTAAGCAACAGCATCTGGCAAATCATCAGGGCTTTTCCGCAGAAGTCATTGGATGGATGTCCTGAAAGACTCTGGTATTTGTTACACACGACCTTGTTACACAAGAAAAACAGAGAAACAATGGAACAAGACTGTAGATGCAGTGACCACTGGTCACCACCTCAATGAGTTCATTTTGTTTCATGGTTTCAACAACATCAATGATTTCTTCAAGCCAACGTTGGCGTTGAAATTGCCCCCCAAAAACCACCTTTTGAAACCGAAACCAAGTCGTTCCAGTTGCTGGTCAACAGCTATCTTCCTTCCTGTTGTTTCCTGGAACGACCGGTTCCAAATTCACCGCCAGATCCTCTTTGGAGAGTTCGAGTTCTCACCAACTCCGGAGACTGTCTCGGTGGCATTTGGTATTAAAGAGGATGATCCTGTGAAGGAATGGGGCAGCACCAATGCTGAGAACAAGGCCAACTATGGAGGAGCCAGCGCTTGGAATCTCAAGAAACCGGCGATGCAACAGGACGACGCAACTGGTTGGTTGGTTGGTTGGTTGGTTGGTTGGGCCAGGGGCCAGCCACCTAGGGCCAACTTGCACCGTTGGGGCCAGAGTTGCATGGAGGGGGGAAACAGTTCATTGATTTTGGTTGGTGAAAATTTCATGATGATGTTTTTTTCAAGTCATTTACAGTTTACACCTGGAAATTCCTTGATTTGAAATCCGACTAGATGTGGTGGATTGCCGTCACAAGGTCCATGGAAAAAACCAAGACCTTCCAAACAGCGAATGTCAGAGTTACGATCTAAACAACCGTCATTGTGTCTACTTAAACTTGACTGCAAGCAATGGTAAGCCGATGGTTCAGTGTAATGGTTGAACTGCTATGACATAGCAGACTAGCCATGAATTGATGACTCAAACTCCAGTAGAACCATGGGGCTCAATTTTATGGTTTTAGTGTAGGTAAATTAATACCAATCCCATGGATCCTATGGGTGTTGCATCCTCAAAAAGGCGGCAACTTCCGGACAGTTTAGTCCCTTTGCCTGCACGTCAATTGAACTCGCTCCTGAAACAATCTTCAGACCAGCAACATGAAAACAACAAAGTCCTTAGAAAGTCCAACCCCTGCTTAGATTTTGAACCTATCCCCAAATAATCATATTTCAAAGACATTCAAAGACGTTCAATACCTTCTTTGGGATTATGCAGGGGAATTTCCCCCTGACTTTCCGGGTGATCATTTTGTTAAATTTCGCCTTGGACTTGATTGGGTTCGATTTGATTTGATTCGATGTGATTTCATTTGATTTGATGTGATTTCATTTGATTTGATTCGATTGGATTTAAGATTTGATTTGATTTGATTTGATTGATTGAGTTGATTGGATTTGATTGATTGATTGATTGATTGATTGATTGATTGATTGGTTGGTTGGTTGGTTGGTTGATTGATTGATTGATTGATTGATTGATTGATTGATCCCCACGTGAAGACCATTTTTCTTGATGCACCAATAAACTCCATGCTTTTTCCAATCAACGCGAACATTAGTTGTCGATTATCACAGTTCAAAGCTTATACCAGTTGCATTTTGCCTTTGCATCATTTGTGGTTGAAGTTTTGTTGTTTCCAAACGGAACAAACTTCGTTATTCGCCTTTCAAAAGACTAAAACACCCCCCCCAGCAAGTATAGTATAGTATAGTTGAAACCCCAACCGAACCCCCAACAAAAACCCCCAACAAAACTTCGGCACTCCCTTGTCTTTGACTCCTTGGCTTTGGGAGTCCGTTGCTGGTCGATAGGAATTGTTGGCTTTGTGCGCTGCTCCCGACCTGGGCAGAGACGGTGCAGATACACGTTGCTCCACCAGGGAGTGTTTGGTCCCTTGGGTAAAAATCATGGAGGATCTATGATACAAACTATCCCATAGGATCCATGTATGGTTTATATACCTACATCTACCATAAAAATTAACCAAATATAGGTAAATATACCATACATCGAGTGTCTGGGTATCATGTACCATGATGATGGTGAGTACGTAATTTACCATATATGATGATGGTTACTATAAAACATGTCATGAGTGTTTTTAGTCCCGTACCCAGATTTGATGGTGGTTACGTAATCTAATCCTTTACGATGAATTTTTATCCTGCAAGGATAGGACATTTTGGGGGTGAACGCATAGATCCGACAAAACACGGAGGGGTGCATTTGAAACAGCATCGGTAAAAAAAGGCAGGCCCAAAAACTATATAGATGGTGCTTTCTCAAAGATTTTTTAAAACAGTTTGTCCTCTACTTGAAAAGCTAAATCCAAATTTTCCTAAGCGCTCATATCTTTCAAATTGGCAGGTGAAAAAAAACACAAAAACACAATTTTCCTCCACGGTTTCCCCCAAAAAAAAACGGACTGATTTTTCACCCCCAAAAAAAACCATGGGGAGAAACATCTCTGTGACCTTCAAGGTCCGCGGTTCGCCTTTGGCAGGGAGCTGTGCTGCCGAAACGGACGGTTGGGAGTTGCATGGCGCCTACGTGCGGGACCGCGTGGAAGAAACGGCGGCGAAACGCACCAAAACGAGGGAATCAACGAAACCTCAGCTGGGTGGTTTAAATTCCATTCAATTCCACAACTTTCAATGGGGGAGAGATATCATAAGATATTTTTTGTATTTTTGCAGAGGCTGAACAATAGCCAACAACAATGCTGTATCCTCTGAAGGAAATTCTGACGTTCAGGCCGCCCGGCAATTTTTTTGGGGCCGGGCGGAAATCTGATGATTTCCCTTTCATAGGTGTGATATGTCGACACATTGGCCTTTTTTTCTCATGCCCAATTTTTAGGGGAATAATCATCGAGCTCATCAACTTCATAAAGGTCAGAGAGAGTGAATTCGACTCTCTGCGCCAACAACCATGATATATATATATACACAAAAAAATAGATGAGTTCTGCTTAACCCCAAAAACATCACCACAAACTTCAAATAGTAGTCTAGTAGTGGATGTATCTCTCAACATCAGATTTGGTTTCTTTGTTGATTGGTAAAGCTTTTGTATGTTGATACCCTTCATTACTAGCCACCTGGTAGGTAGGTATATGTCTACACCATCCATCGACCTCAGGGGTGGAACCATCTCGGTGTTTTTCCTGCGGCAACCGCCAGGAGACAGAGACGTGCGTTACGGGACGCTATTGTTGGATGGAGGACTTCAAATACTTCTGGGCATACAAACAAGGCAGATGAAACCGCACAACAAAAGAGATGTGGGGAGAAATCGTGGTTTCCAAGCGCGTGAGAAATTTTCCATGAGCGCAATGAAAACAGTGGGTCACATTTTTTGAAATGCATTGCGTTAATATTAGCAAGCACATATTTTTTTGGCAGGATTTAAACCCATTCAAATGCAGAAATTGGGATGGTTGGGTGGAAATTGATTCGATTCTATTGCAAGAGATCTTGGAATCTTGGAAGTAGCCATTTTGCACCCTCATTGTTGGAAGAGTACTGTAGTTCAGATGGACAGACTTTTCCTAGGCAAAACATGGAGAACTACAGTAGACACCTAGTAGAAGGTGAATTTTTCCTTGAATCTCCACAGATTCTTACCCAAATCGCAGGTTATTCAGATATGTCTTTTGATTCTATACCATACTGTTTGATCAGGTTTGCTCTTTTTTGCTGAATGTATCGACTGGAGCTCATAAATGGGTCGTCCACCGGGTTGAGCCAAAATCTGAATCCGACGATCAACGAAAAACCATCTTCTTTCCAGCATGGATTTTGTTGAAACATCCCAATGGTGCACGATTTTCAGTTTTCAGATGCTTAACTTTGGATTATATCTCAATCCCATCAGCTTATAAAACCTGCTGCCCACAAAAATTCAGGTGCCCAAGGATTTGGCAGAGATAAACCTGAATCACACCTCTCTGGAACGTTTTTTTTTCCCAGGCAATTGCCAGAAGCGCTTAACGACACAAGCAGCATGCGTTGCGGATTCTGGCTGCCTTTGGTCTACCAGCAACAACATTTGTGTCATGGTGATCCAAGTTCGAGTTTTATCGGGGGAAAATTGGTTTCCAGAAGACGTTGATATTGCTGATATCGTTGGCAACTCCTAGAAGATTTAGATGACTTGCCATTCTTGAGAAGCATTGGTTTTTAGTGTAAATAGCCATATTTCCTGTAGATTCTTGATGAGATACTCGAATTTTGTGTTCATGGCTTTTGGTCCTCCCGAAATGTTTTTTCGAAACATTTCCCCCCCGAGGTAGGTTGAAACGGGGAATTTTTTTCGGGGTGATTTCGGGGTTGGATCCAGTGGTGAGGAATCAGGAAGTCATGGGACTTCCGAAGAGATGCACCATCTTTGCCAAGTTCTTGAGTTCAAGAAGATCCCAAAGAAAACTAAACCCCTACAAACCCTACAAACCCCTATAAACCCTTTAAAAAGCTGTTGGATTTTCTCATTTTGTCTTCCAATTCCGAAAAAATGTAAACATCCTTCGGTTCGTGGACCGTCAAAAATCGCTGCTGGATGGATCGCCTGAGGCTATTCCGCTACCTCGCCGTCCTCCTACCCCAGCGCCGGTTTGGATGAAGCGACCTTCTTGACCTTGATCACCACCATGTAATCCTTGCTGCAAAAATGCTGGCGTTCGTCACGGTACCGTTGCCGTTGTGTCACAGAAAAATTTTCCAAGTGAAGGTTTTACGCCCGGAATGGGTGTGTGATATTTCACCAATGATAGTCCCAACAGAATTTTCAAGTGAAGGTCTTACAGCACGAACCTGGGTGGTGATGTTTCACCAAGTGATGGTTGAAAAACACAACGGAAACTTCCGAACCGTTAAAAGCTGTCGTTTGGGTCCGATGTTTTGTTGGTATGATAAAGGCGGATTTTTTCGGTTGGGGTACTATGAAAAGATGATTGAACAGAAAGATGGGAAAGTCAATGGTTTCGAAAGCATGGGGTGGTTGGTGGATGAACATGACAGCTGTTACTGTAACAAAGGAGTTGCCTCTCACCCTGTTTCAACACAAGGGTTTTGGAACTCCCCCAACTCCAAATTGGAATCCCGTAACAGTAACACCTTAACCAAACTGAAGTGTATGCTTCTGACTTTTGTTTTGTGGCTCATGTGGATCAATTATGCGATGCGCTGACTGCGAGATCATCCTGGGCTAATTTTTCCATGAAAAGTGATCCTTTTTTGAGTGAATGGTCAAAGTCCTAGCTGAAGAATTTGGGGATCATGGGGGTATGATTTTAAAGATGCCAAAGCAGCATTTTTGGAAATCATTTTACTGTTACGCCGAAATGTTTCACCAAATGAGGGTGGAGATGGAATTTCCAAAGCAAGGACTTCCCCAAATGAAGGATCTTCAGAAAAGAATGGCATGAAGATGATGGTATTTCCCATAGGATCCATGTGTGGTATATTAACCTACATTGACCATAAAAATCACTCAAATTTGGTAGCTACGTTGACCATAAAAAATCCCATAGAATACGTGGATTCTATGGTATTTCTGAAAAAAAAACAGTTTTTCAATTTTCACTACTTCACATGACACCTCAGGTCAACAGAAGATCCAACCATGACTGAATTTGAGAAGTACATGCAGGACATTCACCTTGGCACTTGGGTCGACGAGCTTTCCACTTTCCGATTTCGCAACGGGTGGAGAGTGATTTTGTTTTCGCCCACATTTTCTGGGATTGGATAGAGAAAGATAATGGCACATCACTGTAGGATTCAAATGAAATCTGTATTTTTGTCTTTTTTGGGATTCACGGTTGAGGGCGATTTCGCGTCATTTTCTCCGACCATCTTCCAACGGACCCCCAACGGACCCCCTCAAACAGTTGGATGATGCACCGAAAGGAGAAGTACAAGTACCTGCGCGCAAGGAACCGAGTCTATGAGGCAGACTTTCATGCAAGGTACACCGGCGTGCGTTTGAATGGAGACAAGAGCCAGGTGCCTGGGGTATCAGGGCATTCTGTTGATGGCAACCAGAAATCCGGTAAACTCACCAGTTGAGGTTGGTAGTTTATCCCATTATTTACAGCGTTTTATGCATGCCAGGTGGTTGTTTCGGATTTCTTCCATCAACAATATGACTGGGGAAGTGGTTGTTTTAAAGAGATTGTTTTTGTTTGTCTTTGAGTGGATTTTTTTCTTGTAAAGTAGAACAGATACTGAAAGTGTGTTGAGTTTCAAAAAAGCGGAAGCATTTGTATTTTGGGTGGATATCGCCAATCTTTTTCCATCTTGTTTTATATCTAGAAATGGATTTGGACTGTGCTTAAAAGCGGACGGGAGAAACCATGGAGAAGCTCCAGTGCACCTGGGTCATTTGATTGAAGCCGCAAGCAGCCAACTGAGAATTGGTTTTCAGGTTGGTGGTTTCTTTAAAGAACTCCCAGGAAGCAAGATGCGCATTGAAAAAGTGCAGGCTTCCTCATAAGATTGATGATCTTATCACCAACTGAGGTTTCTTAACACTAATTATACCAATTATACATCACTATACAATAATGATGAAATATGCTTACTACTAATACAACATCTACAATCAAAGCACCCAACCAAAAATTCACCCCCAAAAAATCCACCGCAAAAAACTCAACCAAACATTCCAGCCCCAAAATCCTAGTATCCACCCCAAGATGAAGCATCAAAACATTCCCTCACCCCATTTTGCCTGAACCAGGGGACCAATTCGACAGTTACACTTCCTGAAACTATTAGTTCGCACCTGAAAAATGGATGGTTGGTTCAGATGGGTTTCCTGTTGGGGCCACCGCCTACTTTCGGGGGCTCAGCCTGTTCAACTTCCAGGTTTTTGAAACCCGTTGGGTTGCCAGGTGATGTTTGCTTGGATCAGTTTCAACGCAACCTTCCCTCGAGAAAACACCGTGGATGAAGCCAATGAATGGTATAGCCGCTGGCAGACCTTTAAGGAGATCCGGGAAGTCATCAGGGGATGCCGTTGCAGGTGAAAGAGGGTTTGGTGGAAATTGATTGGAACCATGTGTTTTTCTGTAACATGAAGCTGACCACATCATTGACAATCTGGAACTGACATCTAGCTGGAACAACATTATTTGGAATATCTTTTTGATTTTGGATGAATCTTTGGCAAATCATTTAAGATGGAATCAATTCAGGGATGACAACAAGTTTCCTCGATCATCAGGTCACAACTTGTAGCGTTACAGTGTTTACAAAAAGACCTGCACATGACATCCAGGTATCCAGGTCAAAATTGATGCAAAAAAAAAAGGCATTTCCCAAAACCACCCCGAAAACGAGCTTTGGGACATCTCCGAATCTTTTGGGAGGATTCTTTAAGCAAAAACTCAGTGCACTCAGTAGTTGGCCCTTCTTTTTTGCGTTGACAGGTTTTGACGCCCCTCTTCCATGGTTGCTCATCCATTTACCTTAGTAGTTCAGCTTTGGTAGGTAGATCTACAGGTTTTGATCACAGATGGGCACCTAGTAACTACAATTTACATACACCTAATGAAACCAGTTGTCGTTACAATGTAAAAAGCATCCAGCAAAGTCTTTTTGACTCCCATTTTACTTGGATCTTTGCCCAAAACACCCAGCTATAATGGACCAACAGTATACAACCCTGAAAGTTGCGGAGTATGCATATACCTTTCAAAGCTTTGTGCATTCTATCTCGTTTTAGGTTTTTCAACATCATGTGCAACAAGTGGTGCTTTCTATCTCTCGTTTTTTTCCTCAACGAAAAAATATCTGCTGTTTTTGTACCCATAGGATCCATGTAAGGTATATTTACCTACGTACATTTGCCATGAAGATACATAAAAGTCAACCAATAGGAGGGAAATATAGCAGTCCCATGGATCCTATGGGGTATGATTGTGGATGTTTTTAAGGCCTACACGGGTTTTCCAATTTTTTAGCTTAAGGTTGGTAAAAGAAATGGGGCGGGGAGAATCCTGGGGATGTCTCCAATCCTTTTTTTTTGGGAATTCCAAACCAAGCAAACAAAAGCTACTAACCTTGAGGTGATACCACAAGTGGATTCGTAGTTTGATGATTTGGACTGGGAAAACAAGGCTGTTTAGAAAACAATAAGTTCAACGACGTGTTTCTTTTGGTTTATTTTGGAGTGCCCCAAATTGGCAGATGCAAAGCGGCTTGGAATCAAACATTCATGACCATGTTACTCCCCAAAATTTGAAAGATCTATATAGTCGCAACTCAAGATGTGAATATCTATATGTATATATACATGTATAAATATGTTTATGTTTGTATATATATATATACATATATTTGTGCACATATGTAGACACTATACAATGATACATATTTATAGATGCTTTGCTGGCTCTGATTTTTGCGGCAGGACACACACGCACCAAACATTGGTGGCTTTCAGACTACAGACCTCTACCTCTTCTTGGTGACGCAAAATGAGATGGTCAAGGCTGGTTTTTTGACCAAGAGCTGGGGCTGATCACATGAGTAGCATGCTTGAAAAAACACCCGGAACACTTGAAACGTGGGATACCTTCAGAATTTGATGCTTACCTTTGGACGCAGAATATTACCATTCTTCTTCGTATCATTGTTGTTTTTACTGTCCATTTTTTTCTTCACTGGATGGATGCCAACATCACCGGCAGGCAGCTACGATGGGAATTGGTCTCTCATTGTTGGTTGCCTTCCTTGTGTTGTTGGCTACCACCTGCAATTGGTGGTCTTCCTCATTGGGTCTCATCTGTGGTTTGGACACATTGGAAAAAAAAACAGATTCCAAAAGATTACCCCCGAAAATGAACGCATGCCATCGCAGGCCCCCAAAAAAGGGACCATCTCCAAAAGAGATTACTGTACATCTTCCAACCCTTGGTTTTTCACCGGATATTAATTAGTGCGTTTTGGGGGGGGAAAGACCTTGTCCTGAAACTAAGAGCTGAAACGAGCAGCTCCTCCACATGGAAGCTTTTGAGCTTGGAAGGGGGTAGGCTGCAGGGTTTGTAGATGGCCTGATGACTTTTTGGAAGGGAAGGTCTCCCCGGCTCCAAAATTGTAAGGCTGAAATGAAAAAATCTGGCATTGATAATTGTACGCCAACGGTTCTCCTCCAAATGGTCACAAAAATCCGGCAAGTCCAACCACGGTGAAGAAACAACATTTGTGGATTCCGAACGTACATCGAGATGTACCCACCTGTGGATTCTGAACTCGATTCCAAAACGTCTCGCCATCCAGGTATTGTGTGCATCACGGCCACTTTCCTTGGAATTGTACCATTGCTGGGTTGGAGTCGCTGGACCCAAAGGTTTCAGGGATGGGTACTGTTGGCGGTTGGTGTTGGGGACATCGCCTGGCTGGGAGTTGTTGGAAGTAGGAACATCATGAGTCGGCTGGCTTAAAAAAGGCATTTGTCGGTTCCCAAAGTATTTGGGCCATGTGTATTGTTAGCTAAACATTTCGACAAAATCGCTCCTCACGAACGGAATCTGTTAATGTGAAGCAACCAAGTTCTTCACGGAGATTTTGATGTTTTTAATTTGGTTTCATAAGTGTTTCAAAGTAAATTACCATCCCTAAAGCAAAGCCATGGACCGCGAATCTTTGGATTCAATGGTGACATTTTCCACCCTTGGTGGTTTCGGCGTGTCTTAGAAATCGCAGCCTTTCCAAACGAGGTTTGGGTGAGAATGAATGCATCTTCATGATCGCCACCGTAGGCTTGTCCGTGGACTACACGGTTCCATGGTTCAACCGAAAAAAAACCATAGGATCCATGTATGGTACCTACATTTACCATAAAAAATCAACCAATGTAGGTAAATATGCCAGTCCCGTGGATCCTATGGGAAAGATCGCCAACATCACCATCGGGGACAAGGCTTTGCTTCAGCGTTTGCAGCCTTAAAAGTTGGATCGAAGAACTGGACAGTTTCCTTCAATGGAGATATTCTTGAAAAATGGATTGAGAAAAGCTCATCCTATGACTACATGTCACCGATAGGAAATTGTTATCACTAAACATTTGAAATTTGAAACGTTTCACATGATTGTCAAAATCACGAGAAGTGATTTTTTCGGTGAAGTCCGACAACGGCCTCACCGAAAACCTCATCTCAAAAGGGTAGATTTTTTTCGGCAAGGGTCCCGGGCTCAACCCGGGCTCTCCGGGTTGGGGAATCGTTATAGTTTGATCAGATATATTACATATAAATATTTGCAGATCTTTCCCTCTTTCTCAGTATATATAATAATTACACATCTAATCCTCCGCATTTGAAACAGAAATCATACCACAAAAAGACTCTCAACCTTCTTGCCATTTGTTTTCTGTCCTCCCATGGTGGTTGGAGCAGCCGGTTGCTATTTTCAGGTGCATTTGTTGCATGCCTATGACAATGCACCAGTGGCTACACGTGCAGCTCGTGCTCATGCTGCATTAGAGGCCAAAATTACAAAAACACCGGCAGTGATGGGTGGTATAGGTAGGTGGTGTTTTCATCTACAGGTAGAGCCAAGGTTGGTTGTTGGTAGTGGTAATGGCTGTGTAACATGCCATAGAGGTTTATAGAAGGCCTTATGAACCAACCATGATTTTAGAGACGGGGACTGCTGGGTTTACCTGACACTTTAACTTTAGCAACTTGGGCAAAATGCTCAGCCCCAAATATTTGGCGTGTTGATCAAACTCTGATGGTCCGATGGTTGGTATTTGCCAGTTTTTTTGCGGGCATCTCTACTTCGGTCAATAAAAAGATCTGGATCCAACATTTGGAGAATCGAATTTCTGTCATTTAGTGCCAGGGGTGCACTTTTACACATCTGCGCGTGATATGATCCGTTTTTTCCATCATTTGGGAGGATGGCCTTTGTTGTTGAAAGCTGATGAAGAACAAAAACCTGGGTAGTTTCAGAGAGCCATTCCGGTGCTGTGAGGAAGTTCCTTTGCCTTGAATCTGACCATTTTCGAAGCAGTCATATATCAAAAAGTGTGCAAAGCCCAGTTAAAGATATAGTCATTTCTTGATCATGACTTACCCTTCCTTCCATGATAGAAGTGGAACATGACCCGAAAGGAAGCAAGTCTTGGGTCCCGAAGCCATCTTCCACTTCCATGATGGGAGGTAGACCAGGATGTAGCCGAAACATCTTCCAACCATGCAGAGCTGGTTGTTTAAAAGAACCTCTCCGAGGGTTCTCGCAATCGAAGGGGGAATTTGAAAGCCCAAAACTCAACCAATCCAAACCCAAACCTTTTTGATTCGTTGCCCTTAGTTTTCCAAGGTGTACTTCAAATGAAAAAGCATCATTTTTAGCACTTCTGGCCCTTTTCGATGAGACATAACCTATGCAAGGAAGGTCAAATGCTTCCTCTCGGTCTCTTTTTGGTGACGACCAGTTTTTTCTTGGCAGGTTCAACCGTCAGGCTTTTAGTCGCTTCACTTGGGTCGCCAGGAGATGGGAATCTCAGTAGCCAACTCGGCCATTACCACGCTCTTCGCTGCCGCCATGCTCTTCGCCTGTGGCTTCTACTTCTTCTTCCAGTGCCCTGTTTGGGAAAAATGCGCTGAGTTCTTGGAACAGTGGAAGATTTCTGCAAACAATGATAAAACTGATTTTTCAAGCAGAGTCAATACCAAAATGGCCAAATAGTTCAGCAGAAATCTTCAGAGATCTGGATTGGGGTTTGGGTTTTCCTTTTTCTGCCAGGGGTTTTGTTACTACCCTGTTTCTTTAGGATTCATGATAATAAATCAAATATGTAGGGGCCTGCCAAAACCCCTGGTTCACAGTTGGAAAATAATCATCAGTAGGGCCAGGGCCAGGGCCAAATTGAACTGAACCGAATCGGAGATGCACTGGTTTTCCAGTGTTTTGGCATGACCCACTCAGTACACATATATATATATATACATAGTATTTGATATATGATATATAAGATGTAATATGTAATATATAAAATACATTATATAATATATAATATTTGATATATAACATATGATTTTAATATATGGTATATAATATATGAAATATAATATATGAAATATAATTTAATACAAAAAATATAATATATTTTTCATAATATATAATATATAAGATGCGAAGAGTGTATCTGCGGTAGTATGCGGTACATAACCTCTTCATATATGGCGACTGCATTTGGCTCAAGACCACCGTGGTCAAGCTTGCACGGACCTAGTGAAGACTCCACAGCTTCACTCAATACTCGTGTATTGCGACCGAAAACAGAGTGATTCCGACTGCGTTGCACTCTCCATCACTTGAGCTGCATTGAGACCAATTGCTTGATAACACATACTGTGGTAATATATCACCTTACACCTAGTTTAGCAGGTACAAAGCTATTCGCAGGTTATCAGCCGTATTTAGCCGTCGGCAAATACGCACGCTGAGCTTACGATTAGCACTCTAAGTGATGAGTTCAAATGACACGTTTTCGTTTGACAATGCTGCCCCAGCTGTAGCAGATAGTCAAAACGACAGCCTTGAAAGCAGCGGAATACACAGTAGTCAAGATGGATCGTATTCACAAGTCACTAGTGTTGCTAGGTCTGAGTCTGTGAAAAGACCGGGACCACCAATAGAGGACGCCGAGAGAGGAGAGACAAAACAAGAGAGACCTAGAAGTGCATCGTCGTCATCCAGAGCACGCAAAGAATCATCAGCATCGAAATCAACCAGCAGACCTTCGTCTAGTAGAAGATCACAAGAGAAATCAAAGAGAAAAAGTGGATCACCACAAGATCCTAGAAAGGGATCAAATGCTGACGAGATGTTGGAAGAGAGACTCCGAGAAATGTTGAGCCAGGATAAGCGACTAAGGAGTCAACTGAAGATGTTGGAGGATGAAAACTTTGCGGAACAAGTGATGTACAGTAACCAGATGAGAAGCATCAAGGACGAATGTACGGAATTCGATAGACAATACAACCATGTGCTGGATCGTTGGCGACTTGCCGAAGAAAATTCAATGTCTTTTGAGATGGAAATGAGATCTGAAGCCATGCTGTTCCAAGAAGCTAGGGGATACATCAATGAGATGCAACAGCAGTTTGGCAATGTCATGCAGGAAGATTACGGAGCAGGCCTGAGAATCCAAGAACTTGAGGGATTATTATCTCGAGAAAGAGCCACTTACCAAACCAACAATGAGAGGTTCTCGAGAGAAGCATTTCAAGAATTCGCAGAACTTCGCGATAAAGCCGACAGGATCAGACTCGAAGCATCGGAGGCGATCGCAGTCAAAGACAATGAGAGGATACAGGAGAAAGAGCTAATCACTGATGAGGCAAAACGACTTCATCAGATGAATGGTTTATTGCTGTCTGAACTAAGTTTCGCACAGAATGATGCGATACAAGCTGCACATAACAACAGTGAGATGCAGAGAAGGAACGACTTATTGCAGAAGAAAACGATTGAAGAGGAAACTTACGTTCGCAACCTGCAAGGTGAGATGAATGTCGTTCAGTCACACCTGGGCATGGAGACAGCAAAGAGCGAAAGATTGCAAATTAGGAATGAAGAGGATCGAACACGATATGAACAAAGATTGAACCTTTTCATGTCGAATCCTAACGCAAACTTGTCCAGTAACCAACCTAGCGATTTGGCCTCGAAAGTTGAGATACAAAGGCTGAAACAAGAATTGGCTAGTGCAGAAGGGGCATTGGCAATAGTGCCAATCAATCCCAGTCCCTCCATAACAAAGGAGATGAACGAAATGAAACGGGAACTGGTTGAAATGAAGAGTGATCCGGGCTTCCAACGGTTGGATCAAGAGATGTTCGAGGCACGACAGGAGAGAAACGTAGCTCTAGGAGAGAAGAATGATTATCGCGACGAAGCAAGAGAAGAAAAGTCAAGATATTGGAGTGAAGAAAAGGAAGCGCGTCGTCGCCAAGAGGACATCGACAGATTGAGAAATGACAGAAATGAATGGAGGGAGCACTATGATGAATTACTTGCCCAGTGGACAGCTGAGTGGGATGGTAAAGGATTGGAATGCAGTGAAGAGGGAGAAGCCCATGAAGCGAGATCAGAGGCAAGTGAAGCCATCGCGTCGTTTATTGACATTGATAGACCCAAAATATCGAGGAAAGAAGCGGACAAAGTTGTAATTCCCAACTGGCCCAAAATCCATGAACTGGAATATTGGAAGTCACAAGTAACATCCAACATTGTTGCAGCGTGTGGTGATTTGGATCATGACGCATGGGTGAGATGGATTGCTCCGTCCTTCCGTCAGCTACCCGATATCGATGGGGATTTAGCGAAGTCCGGAGATCAAAGATATAACTCAATTGACGTCAAGTTGGCCAGTGCTCTCATGTCAATGATGCAGAACGGTGGAGACCAAGCACGGGAGGTACTTCATGAGGCGAAACTGAAGATGGCCAAGGGTTGTAGGGGATCTACTCCCACGTTGCTGAAAGGAAGACAATTATTGGCCATGGTGATCGATAGCTTCAGGAGTGCATCTAACACGGACTTAGTATTCACCATAAAGCATCTATATGATCTACCGTATCCAGGTGATAATGAAATCGTGCTGTTCAAGTCACAATGGAATGAAGTACTAGAACAGATGAGGCCTGGTGATGTACCCAATGACATCGCACTTCGTGATATCCTATACGACAAGGTGAAAGTCTCCAAGTTGATGGCATTTGACTTGCACTACTACGAAGGAAAAGAAGATAGTCATGCGGAGAAAACTTACCAGTACCTCATGAACATGATTAGCAAACACATCAAATTGAAACGAGAAGAAAAGAATCGTGAGTCTCAAGAACAAAGCCTCAAGAATCTCAGGAACAGGCATAAGGCATTACCAGCTGCCAATCCAAATGGTGGCCCTGCAGCGCCCAAGGGAATGCCCACGCCCAAAACAAAAGCGCCTGCACCTCCTCCCAAGGAAGACTCAGCTGCTCCCGTTCTCGCCGACGCGAGGAACAAGATACATGAGAAAGGTGAGAAGGGAAAGGGGAAAGGAAAAGGTAAGGGCAAGGGCAAGGGCAAGAAGGGTGATAGGTCAAGATCCCCTAGTGCACCTAGGACCGCTGCAGAGAAGAAGAAAATCCCATGTAGATTTTACTTTGGATCGGGAACAACATGCACTAAAGGACGTGATTGCGACTACAGCCACTCAAAGGATTCACCAAGAGCTGACAGCCCTACTGGTGGAAGACGTAGTATATGTTATCCCTATCTACAAGGTAAGTGTACGAAAGGGAAAGACTGCAAGTATGCACATGACAAGAGGGCACTAGCAGTGATAAAAGCGACTTCGAAAGCGGCGGCTGCCAAAGCTCAAGGTTCACCTGGTGGTACACCTCGTGGGAGTGACCCCAAGGCAGCTCCATCGGGTAAACCAAAAGCTAAAGCTTCTGCCGTAGCGTTGATCGTCCATAGTGATGATGAGTCCGAGAATGAATCGTTTTGCTCTGACTATTCAGTGGTGTCTGAAATTGCCCAGAGCTGCTTGCGTAAGAACAATCAGAACAACAAAGTGAAAAAGAACAAGACGTTGAAATTCAACAACAAAAGGGACGTCGTGAAGTTCTATGTGAGAAGCCACGGTGCATGGAGCAAATCATTCAACCGGAAAAGATTTGGAAAGAAAGTATCACAAGAGGAACTCATTGACCAGAATCGTACTGACCAAATTAAATACGAGGAATTGAGATCGATGGTCAAAGGTATGGCATTGGAGAGAGCAGTGATAAATCCCAAGAAAGGCAACGCCAAAGGTACCCTCAATGGAACATGGAAGATTGATATCACTGTCAACCGGGATCAGAGGGCCAACGACCTATTTGTTGAGAGGTTCTATCGCTGTGAAGATGATGATATGGGGAACACCGACCTAGCCAGTGCATATTCAACCGTGAAGATTCAGAAGAAAGCCAAGTTCATCATGGATACTGGTTGCGGTTATGACCTTATATCACATAGAAAGGCGAGAGAACTTGATCTCGATACCTACGAAGGTGAAGATAGGATGGTGTTTATGACAGCAAATGGTATTACGGAGACCAGGACAATCACGGATTGCAGCGTAGATAGTTTCGAGGAGGATCCGAAGCCATTTGTTCTAGATCAAACGCCAGCAGTATTTTCTGTGGGAATGAGGTGTATGAAACAAGGATATACGTTCGTTTGGCCCCCCGGAGAACAACCGTTCATGATCAACAAAGATGGAATGCGCATCGACCTACATTCCAGAGATGACATTCCCTATCTAATACCTGGTGAAGGATCAGAACCCCACAAAGAACGATTAGCGACCGACATCCATAGTCTCATCAACCAAAAGGTATTAGTCGCCGACGTACCTGCGGTTGCTGGGGAGGATGGAGGTGGCGATGACGCTGCAGGTGAAGTTATCGATGGAGATGATGGGGAAGTTGCTGGTGAAGAAGGGGAAGATGATGGAATGATCGAGGTCGATATACATGAAGGTGAACCCAGGCTAGCTAAATCAGGAGCGCTGAAGGCAGAAGCTAAAACAATAGCCCATCTGCTCACGCACCGTTACAAGAACCCGTACTGTCAGTCTTGCATTCGTGCAAAAATGAAACACTTCAAAACGTACAGAGGTGCATTCAAACGCAAGCTGAAGAAGTGGGGTGACCTCGTCACGTTCGACTTCGCTGATCTCGAGAGGAATTCATACCTCAATGCATGTGATGACAAGGAACTGTTGGTGATCAGGGACAGGTTTACGGGGATGATTCAATCCTTCCCCATGAAAGAGAAAGACACAGACAACATCGTACTGAGCATCAAGAGGTTCGCGGGAAATCATAAGATTGCATTCGCATACTCAGATCAAGCCCCGCAGTTTGTCAAAGCATGCAAAGAGCTCAAGATAACGTTGGACACTTCATTGCCTGGAAGAAAGGCAACTAATTCATTGGCTGAGAGAAACATTCAGTTCTTGGTAGGTGTAGCAGCCACATGTCTATTGGAAGCAGGGTTGCCGGCATGCTATTGGTCTTATGCTGTGTCATGCGTATCACATCTATTGAACATTGAAGAACTTGAAGACGGTTCTGCATGGCAAAAGATGCACAAAGAAAAGTTCAAGGGACCATCAATTCCCTTCGGGGCGAAAGTCGCGTTCAAACCCAGCGATGCAAGAAAGAGGGAGCAAAGTACGAAATTTGATCCGAAAGGGTTAATTGGAGTCTTTGCTGGATACGTCGTTGAAGCTGGACAGAAATGGTCGAGAAAGATGCTGGTATGGAACCTAACTGATTTTAAGAAGGTCAACCTAGCATTCGACTGTGAAGGGGTCCCAATGATATTGCAAAAGCCTCACATCACGGAAAGAGTGGAACTTTTGTCACCAGTAACGTTTCCCTTGAAGACAGAATATGAAAGAATGAATGGTACGATTGAAGGAGTGAATTCCATCGCAGATAGAGATGGTAACCCGGAGATCGGAGATCAATATGAAGACGATGATG
>DF241317.1:0-82136 GCA_000507305.1 Breviolum minutum Mf 1.05b.01 | reverse complement strand
ACGAGCCTATCGCGTGTCTTCCGATGTCACCGCGAGCAATGGTGGTGGAAAAGCAAAAGGAAAGCAACTACATGGCGGCAATGACCCACGAGCTCGAGGTGAAGCTGCGATGAGACTGCACGATTGGAACCAAGGTCGTCGATACTATGAAGAAGCAGTGCAACAGGCTGCGGACTATGCACCGGTGTCTATGCCTGGAAAAGGATGGCGTGCGACAACGGAGTGGTATGAAGGTCGAGTTGCAGAAGAAGAAGCAATCAATGCAGCAGTGGCAGCATCTCGGGCAGAAGGCGCTGTCCATCGTGGTGCTATGAATGATGAAGTACCATCACAAGGTACAGCAACGAGCTCTTCTGGAAGGATGTCGGGAGCGACAGGCGCTGGCGCAGCTGGATATTCGAAGGCAGCACCAGGAGCAGTACCAGAAAAAGGAAAAGGAAAATCAGAACAACGAAGTTATGGTGGACCAACAACAATGAGGTCTGGCGGTGAGTACTTCTCGCAGGTGCTTGAGCAGCCGTCAGGAACGGACTTTGTCGGTCAACCAGGGTCAACACCTATGGCAGCGCTTCTACAACCATGGGTGCTGAACATCACTACGGGATTTCCGTGTGGCAAGAAGGACATGTGGGACACCACACTTCTACATCGAGGATGGCTGGTACGTCATCATGCAGGACAACGCAAACAGTTGTTCCATCCCTTGCACTCCAGCACACCTATTGATGTGTCTGAGTTGGATGGACAACGAGTGACGCTGATGATTCATCAAGATGGAAGCCGAGAGATCTACNGATTTCTACTCGGAGATACCGCTACGATGGGTGGCGCGGATACACGTTTCTTCGACTTCGTGGTGTTCGATGCGAAGAACAAGCTACGGCTGCAGAAGAACAAGAAGGACGACCTACCGAAGAGGTCTATGCAGCGGCGGAATCTTTTGATGGTGGTTTTGAAGATCCACCTTTTAACACCAATGAACCAAGCGATGGTTCTTTTGAGTTGGTGTTGGAACAGCCTTGAGCTACAGCTCGGTATGTTTTTGGTCCCCAAAAAGGGGGAGTGTGAAATGGAACACACAAATCAAGAAGTGTACAAGTCATAGATTGATGCATGAGGGTGAACCTTCATGATACCGAGGCTGTTTTTACGAGGATCAAAAAGTGGACTGGTTCAGTCCTTGAGTTTCCACGGGTGTTTTTGCACAATCTATAAACAAATGGAGGCACACTTCATCTACTTCTTGATAAACATGTATCACCTGCAAAAGCTCTATGTGAACGCCCGATAAAAGTCCTTTCCGTCAAGCCCCTGTTTACAGTGCTCGTCATCGACATTCTTGCCATCGCCGGAAATCGTTGTAAGCATCATGAACCAGTGGTCAACATCCACCATGAGGGTCATCATCAATCCCAAGCGTCCGCACCCAGAAACTTGCTGGAGGACCATTCTTCAACCAACTTGCCATAAACTGAATGCGTTCCTGTGATCAACTTGCTGGTGTGTTGGCATGTTACGCCACTTAACACACAATAAAACCCTGGGATAATTCGTACAATGCACAATCATGAAGTCCAAATTGGCCATAAAATTACAACAATGTATGCAACACAAATTCTCCCTTCTGACGCATGCTTTTGCAAGCTCCTTGATTCCTTGTGAACATCATAAAGAAATGGCAACCTTTCATGGCAAATGAAAAAAAATCTGAGTATGAACAATTCCTATTTCCAGAGGATCCATAAAAATCAACTAAATGTAGGTAAATATACCAGTCCCATGGATCCTATTGGGATTAGGATACTAAGGCGGTTGTAGGTCTAGTCTATGGCGCCATCCATGGTCTCCTCGAAATCACTGAACCAGGAGTTCAAAGGCTTCAGGCATGGATATGCCACCTGCAGGGCGGCTGTTGGCGCGTTACTTTTTTTGTTTCGATCTGATCCCTAGGAAATAAAGGGATCATGGGCATTCGATGTTTTTTGTTTTTTTGAGAATCTAACTAATATATAGATTTTTCTGTGATGATCTTTTTTGGACTCTTTCAACACATCTTGTTTTGTTTCAATCAAATATCAAATTAATAAATTATAAATTATATAAATAAAATTTAGAGCGTCGAACACATCTCCAAAAAGAGAGAGAGAGAGACAGAGCGGCTAGAGGGCCTGAGTTGTTCTTTTAAAACATTCCATCTAGAGGTGGTTGGAGGAAGGTGTGGATGTTAGCAAAGAATAAATTAGTCTCACCTGTTACTATCCGCCTACATGAAACAAAAATCATGTTGGTTTGTATCCGTATTTTCATGTGAGTCTAGGTGGGCATGAGATGTGTGATTTGCATCCTGTAATCACAATTGAGTTTTGCTACCAACTTTTCTTTGTGGATAATTTCTGTTCCATTCTTCGTTCCATTTTTTCCAAATCAAATCGAGTTGAAGCTGTTTAACCTTCGAGGTCAACCGCAGCTGGCACCTCTCCCCAGTTGGGTGGAAGCTTCTGCAAGAGAAATGCATTGTACATGTCCTCACAGGCAGCACCACAGGATTGGATCCGAGTGGCAGGTCCTATTTCATACTGGAAATTCACCACCTAACAAAAAACCATCCCTGCCCTTAATTCCATACTGCCAGTCTTAGGTGTCACGTCATTGTGACTTTCAATTTTGAACTTATCTTTGAACCCAAGCCAAAAGAAGGGTGGATGGACCTTCACTAGGTGGCCAAGCAATGAGAATTTCCAAAGATCTACAATGACAAAGATCCAGAATGACTGTGTTACAAACACAACTCAGAAATTTCTTCAGCATCTGGCGCTTTGATCAATGAGCAGCAAGTAAACGGACATGTCTATTATCTCCCAAATCCACAAGTATCCAAGATAAACTTCTCAAAGCTGCTTATTTCCTTTAATCAATCTCAACAAAATCATCATGTCATTCCAACTAACATCAACATGAGATCCATCTTATATATGCGTAGACAGATATAGACATACATAAATCCCATTTCCCTGTGGTATTACCGAAGATGTTTTTGCCAATCCCCCCGCCGCTACCTCCAGCGCTGCTGACATCACTACCAATCCCTTGATGGCAGATCCCAATGTCACCAGAGTAGAACGAACCTCAGGTGAAGGCAGCGTTTTTCTCTCGAATACCAAGCTTTTCAGCTCCCCCAAACATACATGAGCCACGAAAAAAAAACAAAACCTTACTACTTTCCATGAAATACTGGTTGTTTCATAGGGATCCTTATAATGATTTATCAAAATAATCCCTATATAATTGGGTAGGAAGTATAATCCCCTATGTCATTCAAAATCACTGTCTGTGCCATGGTGCAACCAACTCCCCACCAAGGTGGGAAGCCAAGAAACACATTGGATCAATACGTTGAAGCGATCCATCTCCTCGCTTCCCAAAAACACAAGTTTCTATGGGTGTTTCCAAAAATGGGGGGTACCCCAAAATGGATGGTTTATAATTCATAATGGAAAACCTTGTTGAAATGGATGGTTTATACATTAATCATCATTCAGCTGTTTTTTTATGCATCATTAATTATACTACACCAGTATAATAGTTTAGATACATTAGTTATACTATAGTAGATACATTATACATCATTATACAGCAAGTTTGGCAACCTGTCTTCATTTTGTATCATGCTGACCTTTGATGTTCTCTCCGCCATACAATGCGCCAAATGACATGCATGTGCCAAGGGCCAAAGCAAGGGTTGTGCGAAGTAAACTGGCATTACGGAGGTTTGCAAAAATATTAGGCACCACAAATATCCAGTGCCACTGCCACCAATGAAAGCGTGGGGAACAACTTCACAACTTCTTGAGAAAACATACTACACTTACATACACTTACAGTAATTATCTATAGAAAATATATGTAACAAATGGGTAGAAATTATGTTTCTTAGCATTAGTTGTTAGCAGCAAATCTTTTGCACAGGTTCTTTGCCGACTTTGGTGGCAAAGAAGCCTCCAGATGGACGGACTCTACACCCTTCAGATGGATGAAGGGAGGGATCATGATCCGCAAATATATGGGGGTTTCCAAAAATTAGGGGTACCCCAAAATGGATGGATTTATAATGGAAAAGCCTATTAAAATTGATGATTTGGGGGTACCATTATTTTCGGAAACATCCATATTAGAATATCGAATCACACTATAATAGTCATATATTAATCGAATCCGGATACCATTGAACTTCTGAATACCAAACGATGCTGAGTTTGTTGGCATCTCACATAACTTTATACCGACTTCTCCCAACCGACCACACGGAAAAATCTTTCCATCAGTCCTGGCCATGGAAGACACCCAAGGAAACGATGCCGCCTTCGGGTGTCTTTTTGTACCTGCAAGGCGATGCGCACCATAGATATTTGACAGGTCCTTAGAAGAGGATGAGATGGAATGAAAACCAAGTACAGCTTCGATGATAAATCTGATAAATGTACGCTCACTTTGGGGTCGTTTCATGCTAAGCAACTGCAAGTTGAGCCAACCAGAGATCTGAAGCCTGTTATATACACCATCCTCGATACAAAAGAACATACATGCACCAACTATATGTCTAAACATGTTATGAGTATACTCATCAATCCAACGATCCGTTTATTCAGACTTCCATCTTCTACACTTCAATAAGCTACTGTTGTTCATCTTAGCAATGCAACTGTTGGTATTCCCCTTGGTCACGCATCCCTTTCCTTGCAAATATAGTAAGGGTTCCCAACCAAATCTGATCATAGATCTCGGGCAAGAAACGTGCTCCTCATGTGTTATTGTCTAAAGCCTTTCAAAGGTGCCAGGTTTGTTGAGAGTGGACTTAGGATAAACTAAGTGGCATTTATAATTGAAAACTGGAGTAAGAATCAAGTAGCCAAGTGCTATTCCTTGTTCAAGATTTCCAATTTCCATGATCATGTTCGAATAGCCTGACAAATGTTTTTTCTGTTAAAATCAATATGACAAATCATGGAAAAAGGTCCTAGATAAGAAAAACATCTACAACAATCTGTTCAATCTGAAAAACCGGGTGTTTTCATGAGATCCTAAGGGGACCCCCCAAAACCACCCCCCAAGAAATAAGGCCTTACTAAGGGACTATTAACTATTGGCTTCCCATGATGTTTCTGGCGCACGTCTCTGCATGGGCCTCTTTTCGATTCATATTTTTGGGCACACGGCCCAGGAAGGCCTGACAGAAAAGGGCCAGAAGTATGACGGGCAAATACTGCAAGCCAATTTTTGGCAAGTACACCCTTCCGTGTACTAAAGCACATCGAGAGGCCGTTTTTTTTATCATTTTTCTAGCGGCTTCAAACGCTCAATTTTGTATAGGACATGTCATATCATTATTAAAAACGTTGATTTCATTCATTTGTTTTTTCATAGATTTCTCGATTTGTTTATCATCGATTTCTCTCATCTCAATTTCCCAGGTCCCCGACCAAGCACTTGACTCACTCAATTTCCCATGGGGTAATTAATTGCCCGCCTCTGCCATCTGCGCCACCAAGGTTTCTGGTCGAATACCATCGCCCGAGGCGATACGTGGTTGAACTGACAAAACGATGCCAAGGAACTGTCGTGCAGCCTGGTTTTGGTTCTGTCCACCAAAAAATGGGCGAATGTTGGACGTGTTTTTTTCCCCCGATGTGTTTTTTGGTGAGATTTAAGGGTGAAAACAAAATAAGGTGGTCGAGAACAAGAAGACTAGTTTCAGAATTTCATTCAAGGTGATTATGATTGTACCAATGATGTCTAGAATTTCATTGATAGAATCATAATGAATTATATAGGTGGTACGAAAAATGGATCTGCTAAGGTGGCAGCCAACATTCCTTAGTTGTTATATGAAGTTGTGGATAGAACTTGAGCTGGATTTTCATGGCTTGCTTCAAGGTTCTGACTTTTGGGTGTGTGAACCAAGATGTGGTTTGGGGGCCTTGCGGAGGTAGATGGTGGTTTGAGATTGAGGATAGATCAGCATCTGTATCTAAGGACTATTGCTCAGCAGGATGAGAATGACAACGGCAATCAGTTGAAACTTGAAACAGCAAAAAGGCAGTCTTGATCCAATGAAGTGCAGTGAAACTCTCCCTTTCTTCCAATTGATATCAAACATGATCAGAACCAAAAATGATCTCGCAAGTTTATCTCACTTTGTGTTAAATCCACACACCTTTTTTTTGGCCGGATAAATTCATACCATTTCAAAAGCATTCTTAGATAACTTTCTGACACATTGACATCTTTTTCTGACATTCCCACCTTGCCAACAAATCCCCCTCTTCCACCTCTGTCTGTGCTGTGATTTGTGCATTGGAATGGAGTCCAAACACCTGCAAAATTCAAGCAAACCAGGACGGGGCCAAGCACTGCGTGAAGGCTGTTGATGGCGGAAATTCAGCAATTACCAAAGGGTGGTGTATCACATGATTTACAGGGTCTTGCAACATATCCCACATAATACACGATTGCATTCCAACAACTGTATTTCAACAATCTGATATATTATGATATGATCTCATACAATGTGGCTGTTTGCATGATATGGTTTGTTTGGATAATATGTGATCTTAAAACCCATATTGTTAAGATGTCATGCCACAATGCCTTCCCTTTTCATCCCAACAACCAACCCACCAATTGTGGCATCAGCGCCATGTCGTCGCCTGTGGATCTTCATCCATGGGCAATTTGCGCACATGTTCGCGCACCTGAAAAAGGTCGCTTAGCATTTGTAGCAGTGGGGTAGGGTAGTTTCATATAGAGGGTACCTGGTTGGAAATGGCAAACAGTGGCAGTTGGCAGTTGGGTTGAGAAATTGCAGCTTGATTTTTTGCTTGATTTGGAAAGATTATGGTGCAGTTGCAACCAAACCATGCAAAAACTGATTCATAGTGAATGATTGAGACAATGTTGATTGATCTATTTAGACTCATGTTCAACAACTTCTTCAACCTTTTATTTTCATACCTTTTTTCTCCGCACACGTTTGTGCAGCAATATGTCTGACACACTGCTTTGGCACCTCATCCAGTGATCCTTCATCAGGGCAAGTGTACTCATCCAATGGACTCAATTTGTATCCATCTTGCAGCACCTCGGCTGATGGCAATGCTGAAGAACATCAACTGAAAGCACAAATCAAAACAACTCGCAACTTCACATTCTTGTAAAAACTACCTGAAGAAACAATACGATGGCGATGTAAGAACCAGCCTTGTCGACACCATAAGCTTTAAAAAAATACATGGAAGGACACCCAGTTGGATGTTTTTCGACATACAAACAATCTAAAATAACATCCTAAACCAAGGGGGGGTATGTGCCAGCACAACCCAAGTAGTCATTTCCATTGACAACATAGCTACTAGTAAAGGCTAAAGGAACCATTATGAAATTGACATTCAGTCATATAGACTAGTACACACATATGGGTTGTCAAACGACAAACAAACAAACCCTGATATCAAATATATAAACCAACAAGATCAACCAACTCAAAGACTTGAGTAGCACACGCCCTCATTGAAGTATCTTTTCAGGAAAGCGCTAATAAGACGCACGTCCTGGCGTCTGAAACGCTGGCAGGATGGGCCTTTGGGCTGTGTTGCCACCCAATTCTAAGCCATTAAAAGCTCCATAAAATCTCTTGTTATCCTTCGAAACTTATCATTTCGATTTCACATCTTGCGACTTGCAAGTCCCTGCTTTCTGACTCGGTTTTTTCAAATCTCAAATACGGGGAACTAACTCGTTGTGACATGCGACCTGCTGTGACCTTTTCGAAGGCAAGTACCTGAACTCTGGATGATGTGGATGATTCACCCAAACCTAAATTCTTTCACGTTCGGAAAGTATAAAACTCACAGATCAAAATGATTCAAAATGCTTCACAAAAATAAAACGGTTGGAAGACAAGTATAGAAATGAACAAGGAGCAGCTATTCTTTTTTTGTAACCCCATATCTATTGAGCTCCCAACTGCCTATAGCAAAAAGCTGCTTCAATCTGTTTTTCTCTCCAAGATGTTTAACTTCATCTTTTTGTGGGGCCATTAACTCTCCATGTATCTATCATATCGGCCACCTTCCCCAGTCTCCACACCTTGTCATCTGTGACACGACCTCCATAATTCACCTATCGGAGATGATTTGATCCATAGGAGATCCATAGGGACGTAGTATTACTGGTTGGTGGTTTCAACCCATCTGAAAAATATTAAATTAGTCAAAATGGGAATCCCCAAATGATAAGGGTGAACATAAACATATTTGAAACCACCACCCAGATTAAATATGACCATAATCATGGTGTAGAGAAATCGTGCTTCAATTTTCATGTTGTGTCTTCCTTTTTGCTCCCGCAAAATAGCTGTTGAGTTATAATAGATATATGTCTACTTCCCTACTCTACTTGGAAGTGGAGGATCAAAACATATGTAAATACAAGTCTGGCTGAGTGACAAGTCACCGACCCAGATGTTTGATCTGAAATAATGTGGATTCCATACTGGACCTCCCCTGTGGGTGTGGTGTCATCACGCTAAAATTGGAACTAAAAGCTTGATATCAAAATTCGACATGATGCAACGTGATATCAACAATAATATTGTCCCTCATGTTTATTCTATACAATTCTGCCCAGAAAACTAACACGTCCCCTGAAAACTGGATGGTTGGAAGATGAAATGTCTTTGGGAAACGGTCCCTTTTTGGGGGACATGTTAATCTGTTGGAAGATTCAACCATCAAGGACCCCTGCTGAAAAACCTGCCACTTCTTTTTTCTCACGCGGTTGTCGAATGCCAGCAGTGGGAATTGGGCGGGGGGCCTAGCAATGATCTAATACCGGGAACCCTGTATGACTTGAAATTTCATGCAAATCTCAATATATATATATAATGAAATATATGCAGCTAGAGTTGCATTCCTACAAATGGTGGATGTTTCAGCTACTTGTATGTTGTTTTGGAACACTGCAGGGTAGCGACACGCTGATGCAGCATCAAGGTCAGACGGCATCGCAATGTTCATCATGGTGAACTCCGTTACATTCCTGAAATATCTAATCTAATTGTCCTTAAGCATCCCGGTTTAGCAAAATTCATGGGGAAATGTTGCTGATTTCTAACAACAAGCTGCCCTTCGACAAGTTACCAAGATAATCCACCAAAATAGGATGCAACGCAAACAAATATAATCAAATTCACTTTCATTTTCATGTTTTTTATCTTATCCTTCAACCAATTCCTGTAAGGTTTCAAAATCATGTATGTTCGCACTTCCGGATGCCATCAGTCATCACCGCCACGGAAGAGGTAACAGCCTGACAGGACTTCATTCCAATTGCCTTGGGGTAGCTTACTGGGACACCAAACAAGACAAGTCTAATCATGTCCTGGGGCCAACAGAAATAGGGCTTCAGTAGGTTTAACATATGGCATAGTACAAGCAAAATGTGTCCAATACTGTAGTCTTTTTGCTATAATGATCCCCACGAAATATCAGATTTCTCCCACAGTAGGGAAGGCACACAACCACTGGCTACAGCTTGTTTGATTTGTTTGCAACAAAAATGCATCCCTCCAACTGTGCCAACATGTTCTCTCATGATTGTTCTCCGCATCCTTTTCTTTGTCAGTACGTATGCACACTTATGCCTTCACTTTCTGTCTTTAAAAAGGACGTAGAATCCTCCATAGATGCACCATTACATCCATCCATGTGTCCTACAGATTGACTGCAAGCAACAAACCCCATTCCTGATTCCCCTCATGTTCCCAAAAATTGCCTTCTCTATAAGAGAAAAGTGATTAACACTATGTATAAAGTATGTAAACTACATGAAACTACCATTTGAATCTGGCCTTTGTGTCCCATCAACCAAAAATGGGCTTAGAAAAATAAGATGCTTTTATTGCCATCATGGCAACCAATTATCAAAATAGGATGTCTCCTTTTTCGGAAGCTTCCTAGGTCTTTAAGCTTCAGCTTCCAACGTCGTTTCGACGCGCCTAAACCAATCGTCAAGGTGGTGGCCACCGTACCCAGCACCGCCGTGGTAGCTAGAGCTTGCTGCTGTTGTAATCGCAGTTGCTGTTCCTGACGAAGCGAAACACCCATGGGTTTGTGTGATCATCCAGGTCCTGGTTGAATTGATAAAATGCAAACAACCATCCGTATGGACCTTGTTGAACTGTTAAACTGGACAGTTTAAGGTAGCTACATACATATTAGATGATATGTAACGATATGTGATCATGTATTACTGGATGAATTACAAAACTCTACCTACCTGAATTTGCATAATTTTGACAAGATTGAAGGGTTCTGATAACGATCTCCCACTTGCAGCGAGATGAGGTCATATGTCGTATAGTTTGCCCAGCAAGAAGACTGTGTTTTTTGGATAAGGATATGGATACTCCAGAAGGCAAGAAAATGAGAGCCGCCGCCCTGATTCCGGAAGACGGTCCAGAGCCTACAGTATGGTAAGAAAGGATTGTTGGGACTTGGATATCTGCAATAGGCTCAACCGCTAAGCGGCGAAACCAACATGCCCCATTGAGTTCACAGTGGTGAGACCAGTGTGAAAACATTGCACCTCCCAGGCTTGTTTTTCCTGCCGAGACAGGACCGAGCAAACATGTATGATCAAAATCATGACAACGAAAACACATAAGATATGTTGATTGACAATGCCTAAATCCAATAATGCTGATGATTATTTGTGTCATAACATGGGTCCTAGAACTTTCAAAACACAAATGAAAACAATGATTATGATGATTATACCTATCAAGCCTGATACCTGTAAAAAGACAACACCTGCAACGTTTGGGCATAGAGGTTAACTTCCGCAAGTTTACCTGTACTATCACCAAAATTTCATGATTAAACACTGGCATCATCATAATAACATGATATACATGAAACCTTTCATATGATGTGACCACAGAAAGTGCCAATTGATAAGAAAATGATTCATAAAGCAAGGTATGAGCTGTGCAAGTGGGATGTCACTCCCAAAATACATTTCTGATGCAGAGAGGTCTTAGGTGTCGAAGCAGGTAAGCATGAAAAAAAAACAGGACCGAAGGGAATTCGGAGTCGTGATTGCCGGGGAAAAATACCAAATATGCTTAGGAAGAGCTAAGACCATCTCGCAAAACATCCCATGTAGCAACGCCTCAACTAGATTTGTTCACAAGATTCAGGTGTTTACAATGCAAAGTCACGATGTATTTCTTTTGTGGGCGACACGATTTCACGAATGAGACAGTTTCATGCATGACACAGCCTATTTTGACAATTACTGTAACCAATTGCATGGTAATATCGGATCGTCAATCTATCTTAAGCAGTATGTTTTTTTCAGGTCAATCTGACTTCAAATCGATTGTAATCATATAGTGTTCGTTATATATTTGTAGACACATTGAACCTTCAAATCTAAATGTCACACATTTCTTTCATAGCCACGGATTCCCTTTTGACCCTGCCGCCTGAGCAACTCGTTCTGCAGTGCCACAGAACTTTTGAAAGCAAACATCCAAGCAACGCCTTAGTGCCAAGTGATTCGCAAATTTATCTTCCCAGTGCTTGGTGCAAAAAAACGAAGGAAGTGGTTACCTGAAAATCTGCTGTCCTTGGAAGATGAGCTGTCAAAAAAACACCTTTGGACTACTAATATGTCATCAAATTAAATTCTGAAAAGAGATTCAAACGTGACATGTACAGCCCTGCAATATATCCAACAACTTCTTGGAGGTCCGAAATCCAGAGATCATCATTTGAGATTGGGTTTCTCCATTTGTCTCTGTATTGACAGACGTTTACATGGAATAGGAGATTTTGTTAATCACCTGCACCCCCAAAGATATCGGGTTGGAAGCTCCACACTGAAACTGTCTACACATCGAATTACTCATCTCTCTGCTTGTCAATATGAGACAGACTATCAAAGTACCTGGAGACATCTTCCAACAAAGAACCATCCAGCTATTTCAAAAAGCAGCTAATCAGTTAAGGTGCATCCATTCCCCCCCAAAATGAATTAGTTCATCATTGTTTCATTTAGAAACCTTATATTCATCCCATAGAAGCACCAACAAGAAAACATGATCCTTTCCTTTTCCTTCACCGCAATGAGTATAAATGAGCTGCACAATTGCAGAATGGTATCGATGGTATCGAGTCGGCATCTTGCAAAAGTACAGGGCATTCTTTCGAAAAGGCGAAGCAAACGCCAGGCCAAACAGAATCTGACGACCAAAAACTTGTGGATGAAAAAGTCATGGGCAGCAAACTCTTCAACAGGGCAGCAGTTTGCTGAATTACAATTGTCATGGGTAAACAAAATAATTCATCTTGGTGGTCTTCCCCTTGTGTTGGGACAATTTTGAGTCTGAGGATCTGGGACTTCTGACCCTGAGGATCCTGCATATCTTTTTTGTAGTTGGACATGTATGGATATTGCAGCCTAAAATAAAAGAGCTCGGTGTATTCTCTTACTCCTACGTCTTACTACAGACTGCTTAAACATCTACCAGACTTTGTCACAACGGATGAAATGAGTTGTGTTGAATGTCACTGGGAAGTTGGAAAGTATTTTGAAACATCTACTCACTGCATCCACATTGAAGTATGCGAGTTGTTTGTGGATGTTTTCTTGACAAGCAACACGTAACAATGTACTTCGCGGTTTAAACACATCTAAAAAACAAAAATAGTTTGCAGTCAACATCAGTCAACTATGTAATCATCCCCAAAATTGCAGAAATCTTGCCAAGTCACCACCTATATCTACCTACATGTATTTGAAAAATGAATTTGTTTGGCATCAGCAGTGGTGCTCCGCATTCTCCGGTTCATCGAGGCTTTTCCGCATCACTTCTTAGAAGTGAAGACGACCCAACGACGCTGAGCGAATTTCCGACGCAAAGAACTCGACGGATCGAGGATCAGAAGAACTCGAGGCTTCAAGTAGCATATTTTGGAGAAGGGCATAGTGGATACACATCTATACACATTATATCCACCGTATATCATAATGTATAAATATACGCTTACCTTGTGTTTTGTGTGTTAAGCATACTAAGTCAGAAATATGCACGTAAAAGTATATATGTGTACCGCAAACGTATATAAAAGTATTATATATTATATACTATGTAGTAGTATAGCAGCAGCAGCAGCAACAGCAGCAGCAGCAGCAGAAGCAGCAGCAGCAGTCTAATAATGCACTACTATTAGTACAAACATTACTAGTACTAGCAACACTAGAACTAGCACTGCTATTGCTAGCTGTTGATGGCTAAAATCTTGAACCTGGAATGTATTGGGCAAACTACCCGTCGTCTGGTGTAGGATCAGTAGGAGTGTTTTGGAAGATCAGACCCTGAGATGTAAAAGTGATTAAGAATCCTTGGTCAAAGACAAAGACAAAGACCCAGTAGATTAATGAACAAAACAAAATAAACAACAACATCATATCATTGTTTGTAAAGTATGTGCATATAGGTTTACATTTACCCTTCAAACTAGCCTAAGCAAACCCAAATTGCTACGTCTGCTAGGTACCCTCTGCTGAACGAGTCGAATGACCCGGAAAAAACTGGTGACGACGATATCGTCAGAGTTCCATGCTCTAAAAGTGACAGCATCAGCAGACCGAAAAAACGCGACCGTGCAGCAGTAAAGACCATCCTCAATCAAAAAACACGTGAATCAAATCAATTCTTGATTTCCATTGATTTTTTGGTTGCTATAGGACAGGGGAGCTTCTTTTCACCATCCAGCTTCTTCGATGTGACTGAACTTGATTCCATATGTGAAGATCATCAACATCTGCAGTGAAAGTCCTATTGATGTCGATCACATACCAACCTGACAGTCTGGGAAACCCCAAATGCAGAGAGGGTTGCAACCGCTTATCACCATTCAAAGTGTTGATATTTCTGGGGGAGTATGTACTGTATATATATATATATATTTATATTTGTAATTACATATATTGTATTCTATTTCTTGATTGTATCGCATAAATAACATACCGTCCTGTAACCCAACATATCCCCTTGTAAAAAGTTTGCAAGTTTCCATGTCCAAAAGTGGAAATACATCAGCTCTTGGATGGTTGGAGGACCTTTGGGTGTTTCAAAATTGCCCTAAAATTCCTTCTGGATGTGCCTCCGAAATTGCTGCTGAAATGACCGGGCATTTTCGGCAGTTTTTTTTTTCAGCGCAACATGATGGCGGCAAACTGCCTAGAAATTGTTGCGTTGCTTTTTTTTGGGGGCTTGTTGACCAGAGCTGAGCTGAATTCTCTACCAAGAATCACCCCCCCCAGAAAATCATCTCCAAATATTACGACTATCTGCCACTTTTTTGTCTACATAAGGCACTTTCACACATTGCTAAACCATTTCCTACTTTGCTTAATTAAAAAGCAAATTGTGTCTCATTTTCTGTGCCTCCTGAGCTCTTCCAAGGAGCTCATTTTTTGTCGTCTTGAAGAAAATTTGGATAATCATTTCCAAGCGACCCAAACTCAACATCGAAAAGTCTTTGGGAAACAAACTATCAACATTACTCTCCTGGAAACCAACATATCATGTCACCAGTCGGCACTAAAAAGAGTCGATGATTTGGCTCCTGTTTTTTGAGGTGCGATATGGACTTGTTCCCTGGAGGGTAGTTTTTTACTTGAGTTTTCGAATGTTTTTTTGTGTCAAACTCAACTCAGACTTATCCAAAGGTCCATCCGAGACATCGAGTCTCCGGGACTCCCTCCCTGAGTGGAATGATTAAATTGTCAGCCTTTCTGAAGGACTAGTCGCTATAAATATCCACAATATCTAATATATATATATATGGTATATATATGTATAGTGTGTATTGTAAAAAGGTGCAATATAACACATACCATATACGATAAAAGTATTGAATTTTGAACCGCAAGGTGTTCCCAAAACTGATCGGGGAAAAGATGTTTCGACCTTTGGGATCTGGCCTCAGGGAGGAACATTGATTTCCAGCCGCCAGTTTTACATGTAAAAATCAGCAACCAACTGCGAGAAACTTCCATTTGGGCTGCCACAGCACCGATTTTAGAGGTCCTTTTCTCAGCTTATTTTTTTGCTTCAAACCATTTGGGGGGTCAAAAGCCACATAGTTAATGAAACCGGAAAAATCATGCAATGAAGTACCAGCAACTTAACGAATTCCCTGCCAATTGAAATCTTACAACAAAAATCTCACAATGTCTTCCAATTTTGTGGCTTCAAATCTGTCACTCGATGTCACCTTTTATCCAGCAGGACAAAACAATACCCTCCAGGGGATTAACATATCCCAACTTGGGAAAAGGAAAATCATCTTCAAAATGCCATTTTTGGGGGATATGTTAGTTTCCTGGAGGGTAACTATACTGGATCCTACATCTTATTAAAGATATTCATACACCAATCTGCTTTTCATCTTGCATCTTCTGCCAATTCGACATCGACGTAACAGCAGGACGTGGATGGATGGATCTTTGCTGTTGAACCATGCCCCATGTGGACCACACCGGTGCTGCGAGACCCCTGAAGTGAAAAAATATCCCGCGAAATTCTGCGAGTCGGAGCAGCCTTCATCTGAGATTCTCTTCAAAAAAACAAACAACAGAAATCAAATCTTCAGAGGTGATTTTCATTGATGATCTAGTTTCGACTAATTATGTCTAAGGAATGATTCGACTAATTATGTTCTAATGAATGATACTAGGATCTACTACGCAGGTACTTATGTAAGATGCATGCTGGGAAGTATAACAATTTTCTATCCTTGTATATCCGGTATGTACTCATGTCCCAAGAATTCTAACTTCAAACCTTTGCCTCAGGGCAGTATGGAAACCTTCGACATGGAATCATCTGAAAACCAGTTCGGCGGCCTGGACTTTCAGGGATGGGATAACTTAAATTAAACCGAGCTACATCTCACATACCACCTGCTGGTTTGGATCCAGAAAACTCCATTCTTCCATTTTTTTTATCCAAGCAAAGAGATGATGTCTCAAAGTCACTCATATTTATGCCCTTACAGTTCCTCCGGGTGGGGCGACGTCAATGGATAGTGGTCATACTATTGATGACCTTGTGGGATTGGGAGATCAAACGCAGTTACCCATGTTTTTGTTACGTTTATGGACCATGAGAACATCGGAAAAATGGCCAAAACAAAACCTAAATAAAGCATCAATCATTAATTATGTGTATTGCGTGGACAAGAGTCATGTATATATATATATTCATAATTCATACACGGGAAACGTTGTCGAGATTTCTGAAGGCAAAAGGTGATTACTTGATGGTGGAAGAACTTCTGCGCAACACTCACGCCGAAGACATACAGGACAGCCATTCTCCCGAACAGTTTGAATCCATCACGGCAACAGACACTTAGATTATGCGTAAATAAATATGTATATACAAAGTGTAAATATAAATATAATATATGTATATGGTTCTATGTATATATATATATACATGTGCTTCATTTTGAATAGAGAAACGTGCATACAAAGAAACCTGCAAACATCAGAAAATGATAGTGAATATTGAATATCTTTCAATGTCACACATCATTCCTGCAAACTCTGAGGATATAAATCTCAAGAATGAACTCTGCCACGCCGGCCGATTGCATTCATGCAGGCCGGCAGGAAAAAACGAAGCTTCCTGCTAGGTTGGCGCTTGGCGCAACACGTGCAGCAACCGCGGTCAAACAACTGGCAATCCACTAGCGTTTGGAGCATGGACTCCAATGTATCAGAAGAAATGTCCACTGGCAAAATGATAAATGTAGAAGGACATCGAATAAAACACAATAAAACATCGTTGTCAAATGTGGTCAGCACTTTTCATAAACAAGATGGTGATTCATTGTGTACCTCTCTATGTATTGAAATGATACAGGTGCTGCCTGCACATCGGTATCCCTTGGTGGTCACCGGAATGAGTCATTGACACCCATGCAAACCATCAGAATCTGTAAGCAAAACACCAATTAAATGACACAGAGAGTCACTTCATCACAGTGAGTTCCATCTTGTACAGCACCGCGGGGCTACATGTAATACTACATCCCAATCATGAATATATATATATATGCAAATCAAATAATACATTACTACATGTAACATGTATATAGATATCAAATATCATATTATATCATCATTTGAATCATCATGAAACAGCTAGTTTGCAAATATTTGCTCATTTGGTGCTTTGAACTTGCCATGCTGACCTACTAACGGTCGCTTACGTTGGTCCCGGAACTCCCGTGTCATTTGGCAAACTGCCCAAAGGACGTGCAAAAAGCCTCAGGGTCCACGGGAAGGCTGGAGAGTAGATCAAATGAAAAGACACATCTTCAAAGTGCAGTAAATCAGTACCACACCCGAAGTTTAACAGCGAGTTTACCCCTGAAAAATGGTGGGAAAGGAAGACGATCCTTTCCTATTGGGGCTCGGCAACTTTTCAGGGGGTTATCTTACACTTCGGGAGGGTAAGATTTGTTTGATACATCCAAGACTCTGGGCATGCAGCATCATGATATTCTTGAACTACTTTGAACTTCGCAATCTACTACAATCTGAGTACGGGTCATCCATTATTGAAGAAAATGTTTGTTTAGCAGGGAGAGCCATCTCTATTGACTCTATTGGTCGTGAACAAATGAATTGGTTGACAAATTTGGAAGTTATTCTTGTGGTGAGTTTTGCAGGGAGAAAGCACTAAACTGAAATGATACCCACATTCACCATATATTCAAATAGACTTGATATGCATATATGGTAGCTTAAAGGATACTTAAAGTAAGTGGCTGGAAGAGAATTCCGACCAGCAACGAGCAGTCATGCAACAAAATTGCCCAATTTGTGAGTGGTCTGTCTTACCATCTAATTACCAATCGGAAATACTGGAGATAGTCAAATGCGTCAATATGCAAACAGCCAGCATTAAGCAAAGCTGACAGTGTTGATAACTCAAAGCAGCAATATCAGTATGTAGTTGTATAGCTTCCCTGGGATCTTCACTTTCTGAAGCATGGGGGTGTCTCATTCGCACTGAAATCTAGTCACTTTGGAAATCATCGAGTAAGTAGCCATCTTGGTTAAGGATTGACGCCTGGAAAAAACATTTGAAACACATTTAAAGTCCTCAACAAAATTCTCCTTTGACGCACCTATACTGATGGAAAATACCTAATGTTTCAAGTCCCTTGCAAGTCAACTCAAAGCATGAAACGGATCAACATCCCGCTGGGATTCCAGACCCTTGTCGAGTGGGTGTTCTTGACCGTGGATCATTGAAGAGTCCACCACGAGGTGTTGAGGCAGGCAAAGTGGGAAGTTGCTTCACGTTCTTCTGAGGCAAAACACCTGGGGAATTCTAGATCATGCAAGACCCACAACGGGGGAAAAGGTGGTTGAATCACATGGAAAATCAACAAGCAATACCAAATTGGATCAACAACAATCATCTCCTTGATTCAAGGAGATGATATTTCCAAAGATTTTCGGGTTGCAATCCAAAAGTTTACACCCCTGAAAATTAACGGCAGGAACCTCAAAATCACCGAATTGAAAAGGAAAATCATCTTCCAAACCTCCATTTTTGGGTTCAACATGTTAATTTTCTAGGGTTTTTGGATACAAGAAGGACACAATTTTTCCAGAATCCAACTCTCCTTGGCCAATTCGTTTGGACACCAAGTGGCTACTGTCACCCGTCATGGCGGTATGTGTGTCCTGCGGATCCGACAAGGTTAAATCATCAGTCCAGGAAGGCTCCCGACCCCTCCCAAGAGTCCCAAGCATTGGCTAAAAAACCCTATAAATAATGGGATAATCATCATCCTTGGTGGTGCAGGATTTTGTTCATCAACAATAGATATACAGCTTTCCCCCAAATTCTTGGAGTATCCCAAAGATTGTGCTTAACTTAGACTCCTATTCTGAGAGTCGAGGACAGATCGGATCGGATCTCTCTTTCTCTCTCTTTGTCTTGGTAAAGTGTATTGCTGCATACTGTTGATAGCCAAAATCCTGCACCAGTTGATATGTAGTTTATCCCACTATTTACTTAGGTTCGATACATCTCATGTGGTGCAGGATATTAGCCATCAGCGGTATCATATGGTCCTAATATGTACGATATAAAAGTCATTCACATCTTGGTCCAATTTGATTCTTATCCAGTCAACATCACCATTGGCAAAAAGTCTGGGGCGTTAATCCATGTCAAAGCCACCCAAAAACGGTCCTGCAAACCACGACCAAGACCAGTGAAGTATTTCTGCACAAGCCTGATACCGTGAACACTCGAACAACGCCACTGAAAAAAAAGGCCTAACCGTCCTGAAGACCACCTAGCCATTTTTTCAAATATGGTGACGCCAGAAGTCATGTCAATCTAAAACAAAATCCAATTAATTGCTCCTGAAGTACTCAAGAATCTGCAAATCACAGCCACATCAATTGTACCACCTGGAAAGTAGATGGCACCAAAGCTTCCACTTAGTTCATTTAATTGCATCATACTATGCTAGTATCCCTTAAATGAACCACATCTTGGATCATTTTGGGAGTTGTGCCATTCTTTTTCAATTTGATTGGCAACCGCAGTTCCCGTGATTTTTGGGAACGTAGAAATGGACCGTTTTTTTCCCAAGTTTCCACTGAAGATCTCATGAAACATCAACTTTTGTGGTAACAATTCAACCCTTGTGGTGACTTACAGTCCTACTTAGTTTACATCTTTTGAAACAAATCACCCCTTCGATCGCGGTCGCTGCAAAATCCTTCAACTGCCAAGGCTGGAAGGAATATTGCCAAGACACTCCACTCTGGCATCCAACTTGGATAACAAGGCATTCGCATCACCTTGTGAATCAAGAAAGGCATGGCATGGTTTTGTTTTTTCAGTCTCCAAAAATATATACACCACAATTAAAAGGATGATATTAAAATACTCTGTTGTAATAGTATGTTGTACAAACATGTTAATTACACAAGATTCATGCTGCAACAAATACTGGTGAACGCAGGAAATTAGACGTGCCTTATTTCACGGATACCTCAGGCTGACTGACAAAATAGGATATGATTAGACATCATTTCACAAATATATGTGAAGTGCACCTGGAAAAAGGGTTGAACCAACACTGAGAACAATGGAAAAAACATCTTGAGATGAGTCTCACTTTTTTTGGAGTAAGTATAGCAAATCGCCGATTCAAGCAATATACTTCCTGGAATAATATCATATCATATCATGCACACCGCACGTCCCATCAGGTTGCATCCAAATGGCCCAAATCTTCTTGGAGTCCCGAGATTTGCGTGTGAGAACCTCATGGTGAGACCAATGAGATCCATTTGAAACAACCCAAACATAATAATAACGGAAGCTCCTGCTGCTACTGATCAAGTGCAAGATGGGTGAAGCAGTGAAGCAACACTTGCATGTATCAGGATCATTTTCACCATGGAAGTATAGTGATGTGAATCTATAGCACTCCTTTCGATTTTGAAGTCTCACGACTGGTACCCCAACTTTCCCTATTGAATTTCAAAATCTCAGCCCGTTGCTATCAAAGTCCCGTTGCTCTTTTTGCTTCAAACCTTGGTGGAGAGTGAACGCACATGTTGGAAGATGTTTGCAAGGGAGGTCTAGTTCCACCTCAATAAGATAGAAAATGCCTTGGTAACTATTGGCAATTTGTATGGTTTAAAGTTTAAAATTGAAGATCAGCTTTGTCAGACCATTTTGTACTGCTATGTCGATACTCACAAGAATCATCATCAATGTTGGAAAAGGAGAAGAACTGAAATGGATAAAAACACATCATATATCAAGATCTCTTGCGTATTTAGAAGAACAATAAAGTCAGCTTTGTTCATTTTGATTTTGTTCGGATTATGACTAAGTCTGTCATAAATGACTCAAGAATTATGTCTGGTTTGGTGGGGTGTTTTTCAACCACCTCAATCCCAGGAGCTTCCGGGATGATCTGTCTATCCTTTCTGCTGATTGTTTATCCCTTTCTGCTGGTTGGAGAAGTCCCAATGTTCCATGGTGCTTTTTGTTTGGGACTTCAGACTTCTCCAATCCAAATAGTGTTTTGCCAGCTTAGGAGACTCCATGGGATCCAAAAAGGTACCGAAAACATTCCCATTACCTTTTTAGACATATTTCGATCAGATACCATTCTAGGTACAAATATGTGGTTTTCAAACCAATAAAACTCTTAGATTTACTGTTCCCCCCAACTTGTCATGTCGCATGAAAGACACTTGGATGTGGGATTGGCAACATGCGTTCCTCACCTTCGTTCCGATTCCTCAAACTTCTAGCGTTGAGGTGGTGTCACCTTTATCACCTCTGAAGATGAATTCCATCGAACTTGGGGTTTCTGACCGTTAGAATCGAGAATGATCAGTTTCCTCTAAAGTGCAACTCTAAGTCCTTCCCAATTCATTAGATATTCTTCATACAGAAGATGGTATGTTCAAACAAATACAAAATAATAACGCAACATTAAACAACAAAAATACTTGCAGATGTATGTACATTATGTAACTTTTACGGTAATCTTGTGTAAAGTAATTGACAAAACCTTCATACCACCAGCTTCGACTCCTTGGGCTAGCCCTGGCTGTCCAGTAGGTGTTGAATCATGTCGAGCTTGGTCGTGTACTTGTCCCTTGGGGAACATCAACAAGTGATGCTATGACGCTGTGAGGTGAATGACAAATAAGGAGACTGTGCAAGACTAGGGGTTTGTTTATGGAAAATGCGTCAGCCAAGATTACCCAGAGTTGAAACTCTACATGAATTGAAAGAATGAATGTTCAGGCAACCGGTTCTACCGGTTCAACTAGGCACTACTCAGAAACAATCGGAAGGCTTCTGAAGAAGATAAACTAAAGGCGACCTCTGGCGTTTCCTTTTGAAGAACACCAGCCCAATTTGTAGATTGTGGGCTTTCTGTGCAACAAGTCCAGGCTTCTGTACTGATTGAGCAACATTCGAAACCCTGTGACCTTCTATTTTACTGATCGGATTATAGGGATCCTTCTAATGGCTTAATGTAAATCTTATATATAATCGGGTAGGAAAACTCCCTATATACGTCAAATAGCCAGGGATTTGGTCACTGCTCAATTCTTTATCTCAAAAGTGGAGTAAAATGGCAATGGTGTTTAAAAATATCTATCTTCCAAGATTTAGTAAAACTACGTAAAACTCCACATTTCGATAGGCTAGAAATCTGGTTGCAAGATCGTAGAAATCACCACTGCAGTAGATGAAAACATGTTTAACACTTGGCAGTTGCCAATCCGATCTGACCATTTGACCCAAGTCACAGAACATCACGTTGACCTTGGAAGATGAAACAGTCCACGAGCCGAGGAAAGTGTTGGTTGACATTGAGTGAACATGTGAAATGCTGTTGGATGCGTTTGAAACAGTGGAAGATTCAAGAATGAACAACAAATGGTTGGAGCTTGTGTTGGAACAAGGATGCCTAAACTGTTCACTGTGCTAAGTGATCCTCCCAAACAAATAACTTGAAGGATATTGATATGACGAGACGTGTTTAATCAATCCATAATTAAATTCGCCTTTCTTCTCTTGAAACTATTTGATAATGATAGTCTTGACAGACTTAAATGCAGCTCTTCAGAGTCCTCTATGCTTGCAATAAATTTTCATGTTGTACAAACTGAATCCCCGGTATGTCTGCTTTGATCGAGACTTTCTGAGCAGATCCCTATCCTCCAACTTCAGAACATCGCCCAACACCTGGAAGTTACATATGATCTCATCATCATATGAATCCTATCTGACCAATACCCTCCAGGGGATTAACATATCCCACCTTGGGAAAAGGAACATCATCTTCAAAATGCCATTTTTGGGGGATATGTTAGTTCCCTGGAGGGTAATCACCACCCAAATGTGATGCTTCGTGATATCTCTATTCATATAATGATGAGTCGTATCTAAAAAAACATCTTGCATCTTGCATCAAGTTAAGCCTGAGGACATTGGCTCAGTAATATTTCCCATGGACATTTCAAGAGCCTCAACTGGACTATTTACCTTCCAGGGGAACTAACATATCCCACCTAGGGAAAAGGAAAATCATCATCTTCACAAGTGCCTTCTTTTTGCAGGATACGTTAGTTCCCAGGAGGGTGCTTGTTGTTTTACGTACCAAGTAACTGTTGTAATTCTCCCGCAACTCCTTCAACTCGTCATCAAAGGATAAGCCATTGTCAGGCTGATCACCTTCCCAATAGTCATGAATTCTCCAACTGATTCAGTGTAACTGTAAGAGATGTAGGAGATTTCATCTTAGTGAAAGAAATCAAAATGTTGGTGTGATCTATCAAATGATTCCCAGGCTGCTGTAGTTGCCATATCCATATGGACCATCATGAATACCTTTGGACAATCTTGTTCGTCAGCTTGAAAACACCTTCTGGCATCAATAACAACGAAAACATTTTATGCTAGACCTCACTGACACCACTGTACCATGTTCAAATTGGGATCATAATAGATTAAGCATTTGCCATTTGTATTTTTTAGGAATCTCTAGGAAAACCAAGCCACAAGCCAGGTCCGTTTTTTCAGATGTTCTTCACCGGAGAAAAACCTGAACCTTGAAGTATCAAGTGAGCACTAGTTGCTTAATAGGCATCCCTACAATGGTTTATGAAATAATCAGTAGTATAATCCCCGATTTTTCCCTCAACACCTAGGGTTTTCACCGCTGTGCCTCCTGAACCAGAATCCTCAGTTTGTCGTGTCTTCACCAAGACCGGCGCTAAGTTTGCTTGCAAGGCCTCAGAAATATGAGATTCCCCAATTTGGAAGGACTGATAGGACGGATAGGAGGGGTTATGGTATCCGCACCAAGTTTTCAAGTGCGTGGTTACTTGGTTTCATGAAACCAATATATGGACTAAAATAACCCAAAATAGAATGAGAAAGGCACTTAAAATGGATCATTGGACAATTTCACACCAACAATTCTGTGGCGTCAAAAGGTACCATGAGACAAAAAAACAAACATATGATATGGCCATATTGTACTCTGAACTTAGGCAATTTTGGGAATTTTGATCCATGTTGATATCTTGGGTGTACCCCTCTGTAGCAAACACCACTATGACTCTGCCCTTTTTTGGGGGGGGGCAGGGATCGCCACTTACCTTCACGCATCCGTTAAGAAATCGCTGGAAACCACCCGTTGACCATCATTTTTAGGGGTTATAACCCATATTTCTCACTAGGGATTAAAACCTTCATTCTTCATGGTTTTGGGGTCCAAGGGTTGTTATTGTGTCAAGCATGAACATTTCAAACTCACAATGCATTTAAAATTATACAAGTTTTGCTCGGACGTGCAACACTGTCCTAAAGCTAATGGCCAGACCGTGTCCCGAATCATCAGTGGCGGTTTTGCATGAAATCTAAGTGAAGAATAAAATCACTAGAAAAACCTTCACTGAGAGGAGTCTACATGACACAGCAGGATATTGTCATACCTTGTTCATCCAGGGATTACATCCCTTTAGCTGTAGGGATAAAACCTGCAGTGTCGAATGACTCATGACATCTCACGAACAAAACAATTGGATACAATTAACCTGTGTTTGTTTGGCATCAAACAAATATTAACTATGTTGGTGGTCAGGGATCTTTGCCAACAACTTGCAAACGCTTGTGACTTCAAGGCTACTGTAAATGCATTTGATACCCATCTCCAGCTCCATTTGCTTCCCAATTTGCCATCATGATCACCTACACTTTAATGTGGATTAATATGGGTTTCTTACATCCAGTTGTAAGGACTCTTGACTCATTTGTTGTTACTACTTGTAGTTGTTTGTCATTGGGAATAGAATGAAACATGTGTTGATCCACATTGTAAATCATTAAAACTGTATCCAACAAAACTCTGACAATTTGACGATGGCTTTCAAACTTGAACAACACCGTCGACATGAAGGATTCCCCGACTGAACAACCCGTTGGCTTTTGTTGTTTTTGGGAATTGCCCAGAACAAGCATAACAAAGACTTACGTTGCTTGCTGGAGAAGTGTGTGATTTTTTCATGTGGCTGCAAATCATTGGAATCATTACACTCACTGACATGGATTCCAAGCAGATTTAAGCTGTGCCTCATTTTGCAATCTACGTGTCTTGCAAGTCTGCTAAAGAACAAAGCATTGAATTGAACAAATCCACTAAACATGGTGGTGTCATACCTAAATATGCACAACAATTACCCAACAAGCGGTTGGTGGATGGTTAATGTTGCTGGTTTAGTATCCTAGGGCTAACGTAGGGCATACCTCCAACCCCTTTCATAGTTTTTTTTTCAAACATAGGCTTCATAATTTGCATATTAAAACATATTAGTAAGTATATATTTCACCAGGCAACAAACTTCACTAGCAAATCCTGAACAAAAAAAAAAACGATAACAAACGTATTTTTCCCAAGGTACCGCCAGGTGTTCGATGTCTGCTTTCTGTGCTGAGGTCAAGTCCGTCAAATCCATGCTGTGTTTCGTGGCCTGAAACAACGTCTTTTTTCGCTGATCAAAACATTCGAAGATGTTGGAGATCAAAGGAAACCAAACCCTAAGCAACAAACGATCTTTTGCAGCAAATCATGCATATGTTTGATGTCACAGATCTTCTCACCTACATTAAATGAAGGTATACATTCAATTAATGCTGGTGAGAAAATCAATGAACAATCGAGCTTCAAGTAGCCAATGTAGGCAAACAAAAATTGACTACATCCAGCGTTTTTTTTGAATTTCCGGCCATACAATTCCAAGAACTTCCAACAAACTGAGGTGACAATCACACCTGTATATATATATGTGTATATAAATATGTATATAGATAAATATATGAATATATATGTATATACGTATATATATATGTATGTTTATAAACATACATATATATGTCTATATATGTATGTACATAAATATATGAATATATATGTATATACGTATATATATGTATGTTTATAAACATACACATATATGTCTATATATGTATGTACATAAATATATTTATATATATATGTATAAATATTTGAATATAAACACATATATCTATATATATTCAAAACTGACAAGCACCTCAGGTGTTTCAACAATGCCTCAACAAAATGTGTCCTGAGAATCTTCTGTTCATACGAGGAGGTTCCAAGACTATCTTAGAAGCTTAGGACTAGCACGCGTTAAGTCGGAGCCTACAATCATGTGCCTTCTTTTTAGATCTTAGAGGATCCTTCATGATTCTCAAGGGGCCTACTGTAAGTTCACTCATTTGCGAATCGTCATCATCATCATCATCATCATCATCATCATCGTCATCATCATACTTTTGGGATAAGCCAAAAACACACATTCTCTGACAACAAAAAAAACTAAAGTATTCTGCTTGGAATCTCCATCCACAACCGTGGTTCCGACACCGTCGCACCTTATCATCCAACTTCCGCAGCAGTTTGTCGCGCACGTGGAACTGCTCAGCCGACTTTCGGCGCACCTAGAACGGTGGGTGGGAAGATTTTGAAAAACACTTTCCCCTAGGATCGATGGGACTGGCATATTTACCTACATGGATGGTTGATTTTTATGGTAAAATAAGGAACATGTTTGTAAATAAATATAGCATACATGGATCCGTTGGTTGAATGGATTCGACACTCCTTTTCAACGAAGTCTTTTTCTTGGAGGTGCTGGAGGTACAATGTCGACAGACGGAGTCGACATGAATTTTGAAAAGCATCTTCTTGTGAAAACAGCCTTCAAAAGGAAGGACTCAAGCGAGTCTGAACGCATGACCTCATGACGTTTGTAAAGTTGTAGGCACGGTAGGTCAGCGGTCGGACAGTTCACGGAAAAGTGCTGTTAGTGATTGCAAGGCAAAAGGCAGCAAAAACACCATGGTTCCTACGTGTGTGAAAAGAAGACATAAAGAATGAATTCTGCGTTCGAAAATGTTTTGCTCATGATACAGCAATGGATCCTTTTACTAGAATTGATACAGAATATGCATAAATAGTACAAATAGAGAGACATATGTCTGCATGTGATATTGTGCATTGATGCTCCTCTATCTATCCACGGCTAAAGTCAGCAAGCGCAAACAAACACGTAGGCACATTGCTCATGTCACTATCGCACAACACTACCATTTCTATCGTTTATCAATGCAGGTCGACAATTGTTCAGCGTTCAAGTATATAACATAAATTTTGATGGTAATGTCCATGTCCATCTTGCCAACTCTAATTCATCAATAACACCAGTACGCATCACATGAAGACCTACCATTGCTAACTCAACCTGGTCTCCGGTGAACCAGCCACGTCCGGAAGAAATAACAGCTGCCATTTTAAAGCAGGATATAAACAATACTAAATCATACCATATGATAAGATCCAAAATGACAGTTCCTTGACGGTTATCTCCAAAGGGTCCCACCTGAACGATCTCCTCCTCCGCTGTGGCCAATCGTCGTGCAAAATCCTTCATTGAGTCTACCAATTCGCAAATCCTCGGCGAAATCATGCCGAAACACACTGTCAACACAACGTTTGCATGAGAATTTGGGAAGGACAAAATCGTACGTACGCATAAATTATATCATTATACAGCATGCATACGCATGAATGCTACATAGACACAAAAAGAAAATAGATACTATACACATCAGTGCTTCAATGGATGCAATTTATCCTCACTTGAGTGACTTGAGTGCAACATGTATGTTGGCTGTCTCCTCAACAATGCACAACTAAATCAGGATCAACATGTAGGAACATGGACCAAAAGTGAGTCAAAAGTTTCCATAGGAAGCGCGCCAAAAAAGACTACATATGACATAGACTCCACAGTTCACTCAATCAAACATGGCCCGGCATGCTTCTAGAGAAAATAAGCATCATAACACATGTAAACATTATAATTATCATATACATTTCAACGACAAATGTAGTCATGTTTTATCATTTTTGCAGCTTTGAGAGAAAACTCAAAATCACCTACACATCTTGACATCTAGCTCCGTTTTGCTCCAGTGGGACTTGTTCACGAAAAAAATCTGCATTCCAAGGCTCTGATTGTGGAAATTCTGTGATTCCAAAATAGCCACTTTGCCTTTGCATGGAATGGAACCCATATCATCCATGTATGGTAGATTTACCTACATTTGGTTGATTTTTATGGTAAATGTAGGTAAATATGCTATGGGGAATGGAGTGGATGTTTCGGAAGGCAGCTTTTCCATTGACATTCTATTTAAACAAAAGGAGGAATCAACCACTTGAAGTATCATCAATCGGCAAAACCTCTACATGTCAACTGCTGCTCACAAGGGTCCAACAAATGGGAGTTGGGAGTGAGGAAATGCCTGGACCAATTGACAAGCCGTCATCTTTATGAAACCTTATCGATAAAATCTAGTCTCAAACGCTTGGAGTTTCCCTCAATGCCAATCATCAACTCTACTATCATTGACATGTTAACTGTGCATCCTGCCTGCCTGTTGCGGAGTAATCCAAAAAAACAACGTGAAAGGAATACAGTAAAACTCCTCACTACGGAGGCTAAAGAAGAAGCTCTCTTAGCCCAAAATCCTGGAAACTCAGACATTGGATATCGCACATTTTGATCAGAATGAAACAAATGCTCGGAGATGTTCATCACACTTGGACTCCATTCTTTCTCTCCATGGACAAGTACTTAAGACGATAATATATGCAATGAAGTGCCAGTAATAACGTATGTATATGTATATATATATGCATATCCGTATATGTATAATATCATACTTGCTGTTTTAGGAAAACAACCACTGGTTGGATTTCAACCATATAACTTCTCCAAAATCACAGATGCCACAGCTGTTTTCGTGAAGTTATCCCCAAACTCATCTGCTTCCCCCACCTTTCACATGTTGCAATTCTTTGTCAGTTGCTCTAAGGTTCCTGAGGACACAAAGCTGTTTGACAGGCTGGCAAATTAAACTGCCAATCTTTTGTAAAGGACAAATTCCAGGATTTCAATGGGATTTCCTTTGTGTTTCATGGATTTGGTTGGGTGAACCCAACAGTGATTACGATATGAACTGCCAAAACTATAGACCAGCAACAAGATACACAACAAAAGCAAAAACAAAATGCACAGCATAACACTCAGCATAACATTTCACAGGTAACGAAAAGACGAATCCATTTATCCACTGGCCAAGCAACGCAATAGGCTTTTCAATCTCCTGTCAGAGCAGAATTCATGGTGGAACCACCCACCCTGAGTTTGTTGTACTAGCCCCAAAAAACAACACCCTCGAAAACGATTAGATCTCAAAGATGGAGGTTTGGAAGATAATCAATTTGATTTGTTTTCTTTTGGAAAGGTGATTTTGAGGTTACGTCTCCCACCCCATGGAAAAGAAACAACATCTTCCAACCTTTCCTAGGCGTTATCCAAGTCTAGCTCCATTCAAAAAATGTCAAGTGGATCTGATGTCCGGCCAGGTATCCGTATATCTAAAGTCTATAGTAGATGTGTCATGGTATTCAGGTTGTACACATGAATGTATCCAATCTATTCTAAATGAAATGTGTGTCTAAATCTCTACTTGACAACACTATACAACATCGTATAATGTACATCTGATATTGATTTGTGCAAAATTCAAAACATTTCTGGATTGTAGGAACTGAATCATCCATCATTGTATCTTCACATTACATTGATATCTATCTGTCTGCCTCTTCCATTTAACTTGCAAAGAAACATGAGACACATTGAGACATCCATCCAAAACAAACATCTGTGCCAGCTGTGCATCTGAATATACGTGCCCGGCATACCCCCTTTCGATTGATCAGCCCACCTCTGTTTGAATTCCAAAGTGCCACTGTATCTAGTGTTTACCTGCTTGCATACCTGCTGTTTGCCTACTTACTTGCCTGCCTCCATATATCAGCATCCATCTATGCATGCGTCCATCCCTCCATGCATCTATGAACATACCTAACTGGAATATTGTTATGCATCGGTCTATACATCTATTCATATATCAATCTATCTGTCCATCTATCTCAAGTTTCTTTGCCTTTGTCAACATCAGTCATTGCATTTCATGATCGGTCTTGATAAACCGAATCATGTTGAATTAGTCTACCTTCCTACCTGTGTCCCTACCTACATACCGGCCGCCCCAGCTGCCTAATTACATCAAAGGGTATTTACCCTTTCTCCAACCTAACCTTCTGCTTTCTTGCAAATGCTCATTCTGACAACATCCTGAACTACCAACATCATATTCTTACATCACCAATTTGTTTAATCAAGGTCGTTATTGGTACAACCTAAATCTCCCAACAACAACTGTTGCAGCACTTTGGCGCCTGCGTCAAAGACGTCAATTTGGCTTCAATGGCTTTGGTTCTCACATCACGAAGACCGAACTTCTCAATCACATCCTGACGGTTCAAACATTGGTGGTTAAGAAGGGGGGTTAAAGGTTGGTGGTGAAGTTGGGTGCTTATACAGCTTTACCCATGCTGATCATGAAATGTTGATGGTTGATAGTTATTGCGTTTTTTTGCAAATGTGCGTGCTTGGTTGTCAAGTATTTATAGATGTATGATTTAATAGAATATAATATAATGTACTAATATAATCAATATAATATAAAATAATACATTATCATATATATAATAAAATATATATACATATATTTGCGATTGCCAAACACTTGAATCTGAGGGGTTGAGCTTCCTATCCCAGGAACCCTTTGGCATGATCGGGCCAAGGAGTGATTGAGGATATCAAATCCCATGACAGATCCATGGGAAGAATGGTATACTATATTTACCTATCCATGAATGGTTGACTTTTATAGTAAATGTAGGTAAATGTATGTAAATGTAGGTAAACATACCATACATGGATCCTATGATAACTATGGGAAATATCCTCTCTTCCATAAAATCTTTACAAAAAGGTTATGATCTTGAATGTCAAGTTGTATCATTGAACCTGTTGAATGGCATTTTTGCCGACGCCTGACGGAACTGGTCATGGGCTGCTACTGCATTCTTCAACTTTTCCTGCCAAAAACGCCACGCACAACGAGTCATGGAAGGAATGGAGGGTATCGATTTCTTTTCAAATGAACAGAACATGGCGACCAATAATGAATAAGCAACATTTAAAAACACATGGGATGTATCAAAAATCCAGTGAGACTCATGGTGTTCAAGTATCTGTTCTACATGTGTGTTGGATGTCTTAAGATTTGCTTTGGATTTGTGACATGCTACTTATTACTTATTGCGAGTCTACCATAGGTTATTACTCAAGACCAACAAAATGGGTTCAGAATCTTCTAACTGTTTGCCACCAACATCTACCGTTTGTTTTTGAAGGATTCGGGTGGTCCCTAATTTTGAGAGATACCTCCCAAAACTAACCAAGTAAAAAAATCCAAAGATGGATGATCATGGAAAATGACTTCCTTTGTCATTTTTGGGAGTTGCGTTTAGGTGCCAGCCGTTCGTTTTCAGTCGATGGTTTTTGGGTGCTTTTTTCGAGGCAAAACTGCCACCCAAGCTTTACCAGTTTGTAGGTCCATTGATCCATGGTGAGGCACAAATCAAAACAACATCAAACCTGTGGTTTTTGGTTGGAATCCTTTTGTGTACAAAATAATGGTAGCATAGAAATCTCTAGATCTTCAAATTCTGGAATCTTCTCAGATTTTAGCCAAAGCTCGAACCCTACATGCCATAATTTTCCCTGAAATTCGGCGGTCCCGTGTCTCATCTTCTTGAGCACGAAGGGTATTGATAGCATTCTCCATGTCTCGTTGTTGGTTGCAAAGCTCTTTGCAAAAGGAGTTCCTTCAATACAAAAGAGGCTGTCAATTTGGAAATGACACCTGGCCTTGCTTCCATAAACTCAAATCAGATTAAACGCCGCTAGAAGCATGGCTATTTGTTGCACAAACATCCGATTTTATGTGTGGACTACCGAAATCCAGGCCGAATCTAAGACTTCAATGTGTACAAAAATCAGACACATCCAATGTGTCAACAATCCATGGATTGCATTGGACTACAAACTTCCATGAATTGCATGAAAACAAAACTGGGAAAAATGTTTCGCCTCCCCAAAAGCTGGTTGTTTCAGTCGAAGCAACCTCCCCTGGTTGGAGCTTCGAATCCCAAATTGAAGGATAGAAGTCGAATAAGACCCGGGAAAGGATATCTATGATACCATGTCCGAGTTGATACTTCCTTTCAGACATTTAGCAGTCATGAAAATACGATTTCCTGACATCAACCTGAGTTGTTTGGTTTGTAATATCCCAGTACTATCATGTACTCAAGAACAAAAACTCATTGGCACACGTAGTGGTTGGAAGACATGATACTCAAGTTTCGTTGGGGACATGTCGTATACATACTAAGCACTCGACTCTTCTTTGGTGTTGTTGTGTGTGTTTGTGTCTTAATATATTCCTTGAACTGTTCAACTGGACAACGCATCCCTAAAAGACGGCAAATTGTTCAAGCGGCAAATTGTTCAAGCGCGTCTCCATGATATCGGAAGCTTTCTGATCCTTAGAAATAGCGGCTTCCGAAAGCTTCACAAGCACATCTGACCTTTGTAATGACGATGGTGGCTGGTCATCCTATCTCTTAACTCTTTGAACAAAAGCAGTTAACCGGTTGATATGGTAGACATTGCACGATTTCAGGGGTCTCAGGCATCGCAAATGGTGCAGGATTTTGTACATCAAGAGTATGAGTAAAAATGATCATGGATGGGAGCGAGGAAATGCCATTCATTGGCAAAAAAAAGTTGTAAAGAGATTGCAGAGTAGATAGCTAGGCTCAGCTATCAATAACTAGACCAGCAAGATGTGCCAAACACAGAAAGTCAAAGTTGCATTCAAATACAAATTCCACCAATCTGGAAATGCAAATAAGAATGCGGAGGCTCAAAATACCTCAATTCTCTTCATGGAACTAATCAAGAAACATCTCGTCGATTTAGACTTAGAAACAGTCCCCTTTTTTTTCACCAACTGACCTTACAAATGATTCAAATGATCACTAACATTAAAAAGAAAACAGGTTAAATCATTTGACCCCGCGCCACCTTGGTGCCCCAAAACAAAAACAAACCCCGCGTTGCTCCATGGTCTCGTTCACTCGTTCACTATCATTCACCCAGGCACCGATGCTTGGAGGTTATGATACAACTTCCTATCGACTGGATGGGGGGTTGACTTCATGGGCTGGGAAGGGGATGCGACAATAGACTAGAAGTAGCCACTTAATGGGAGATGTTCCAGGAAGGTTCCTTTGTGAAAAAAATGCTAGTTCTATTTTTAAGTTTGGTTGGATGGATGGATGTTTTTATTGAAGTGTTTATTTGATCACGTTTGATCTATCATGATGTTCCATAGGGTTGACTACAGTAATATTCCAAGAGACCCTGATATCTCCTTACAGTGTTGAAGGACCTATAGAAGATCTACCCATTATTTGCACAAGTAGAATCTCAATGCCAAACATGTCGCGCAATGTCAAGTATCTAAAAATCATGGTGTTTCAAGAATGTCAAGGTTGTACTTGCTGCAAGCTTGTGTGTTCAGGCAAAACCATGATTTGAATTGACGGTACTTTTGAATTGTACCATGCATTGACACACAGTACTAGATTCTAGATTACACTAAACACAAGAGGAGCTTTGATTTCGCTATGTTTCACTATTTATTGCAGGTCTAATGGTGATTCATCTTTGCATGCAATGTATATAAATCATTATATAATAGAATAATTTGCGCCAAGAAAAACCAACCAAACAGTGCATCCAAGTGCAATTAAGCCAAAAGAGCACATCATCTTCCCCCTACGCTTTCGTGGCCCCCAGATTGATTGGATATTTAGGAGGAAACCCAAAAAGCTGACCTTTTGATGGATGGGCCCAGTGAAACTCACTCTTCTCCGATGTTTCACACCCGAAACTCACCTGATCTCAGAGGCTTGCTTGTCTTGCTGCAGTTGCAAGTTCTGCAACACGCCAATGGTACCCTGGTGTTTGCTTGTGTGGTGACCGGGTGACCCGAAGCTGGTGTTCTGCAACACAAAAAATCCTTGCAATGGGTGGTGGAACATTAATAGTTTGTTTAATGGCACCCTTTACCATTCTTTTGGTATGGAGGAATCAGACCATCTCTTTTGATGTCGACAAGTAAGTCAACTACGGGTTGAAAGCTGCAAGCTGCCTGCCATTTGTCATCCACTTTATCCAAGGCCGCTTTGGTGCTGTCGGTGTTGCCTGAAACAAAATCTGAGAATCGAAGCAAGATCTTCAACATACCAAACGCCCACTCGAAACAGCAAATAGGGTACTAATTTGGGACAACCAACATTTCATGACCATATCTAGTATGAAGATAGGCATTTATATATAATATTTTGTGGCTCCAATATTGGGTTCAATATTTTGAGCCCTACCCATCTTGCACCATCGTAAAGAAAATCCTGAACTAGCCGGTGAAATCCCTGCGCCAACTAATTACACTTCTCGTTGTGCTTTTCTGTCATCTGACGTCGCTACAATTCACAACAATCTATGAATGATGTACAGGCAAGTTGAGTCAAGCAAATGGACAGCACAAATACCTAAGGGTAGGTTACGAAAGGCTCCGTATAAACCGATATGTCGGGGCTGTGCCATGTAGTTTTCATGTCATTCCTGTATATACTATAAATATATCTATATGTCAATTTCATGTCAACATTCAGGAGATTCCTCATGTAAATCACTTGGAAACTCAGATCGGAGTGCTGAACTCAAGTAAAGAGTGTAATTATTACATGTGCACGTATGGTACAACATACACCTATCTAATTTGGATGTTTAAGTTTATGTATACATATCATTGACTCATACAATATGTAATCCATATATATATATATATGATTTCATATTTTCATATTTCAAATATATATCATATTTCGAATACATACCATCATGTTTTATGCCATGTGCATTTATTTGGAGTGTTGTAAGAACATATAGATTTTTCCAAGCGATTTGCAACGAAAAAGCTTCGCGAATCGTTTTGGCAACGGATTTCCCTTCGACAGCCCAATCACCTCGAATATCCGAATTCTCCGCGCGTGTGGCTAAGATCAATTGGTGCATAGCTGTCATGCGAGAATCCTGGCCGCCGCAACATTGGAGTGACTTTTCCACAAGAAAAGTTGTGTCAATTTGAATCACATCCATAGTGAAGAGGAAAAAATTGAATCACTTTTTTTTGAGAGGCGTTTGTGAACTTGCCGGTACTTGAAGGCGGTAAAGTTAATTTATTTGGTCTTTAGAAGGATCAACAGACTAAACACCCTCAACATTTGGATGCAGCGGAAGTTTGTTGTAGGTGGTACAAATCTCAAAATGTCATGACTCATGACCAATTTGTGTTTACTAAGTTCATTCTACTGTGGTTCACAGTGCGTAAAATCAAAAGTTCACAAACATCATTTACCGAATGAGTCCCAACAATATCTCATCTTTTTTGCCTGCAGTTATACAGTAGTATATTAGACTTAAACAAATCACACACGGCAAGGTTCCAATCAACAAATGGATTTTTGAAGGTTTCTGAAGGGCATGTTACAAGTAATGCTATCTGGAATAGTTGGTGTTTGTCTTGGATCAAAACAATCCTGCAAGGCTTACCTGGCTTACCTCCTTGTCAACTTGTTCTCATGAAGAATGGTCGGATCTTGATTACCAGGATGATTGGATAACTGAAGTGTGGGTGAAAACAACCATTCTCACGTCCAGCTAACTGGGAAAACATGGGAACACGATGATAGAAACTTAAGTCTCACGGGAAATCAACCCAATGTCGCCACTTCTCGATGCCACTGGAAAACAGTGCCAAACTCATGCAGTGACCATTGTCAACGTAAACAAAAAGAAACGCTAACAACGACGGCAATCACTACAATACTGTCAAACCCATCCCCAGCCTGGTCACTTTGTAGTTCAATGCTACTGCAATAATCTTTCGCGTAGTATGTTGGCTTACTTAATGTTTCTCCACAAATCCACAAAACGCCAACTTTGTGGCACGAAGTTTGTGATACATAGGGATGGACCTGGTGTTGACCACACCAAAAATCATCTGACTTTATGTGTGATTGTCGGTTGCTTCAGACACTTCCCCACCCAAATAGCCATGACACTATACAGTAATAACTCCATTAATACTTACATCCTCCAAAAAATAGCGTGAAAACAAAAAGATCTTCCAATTCAGCAAATCTCCTAGGGCTTAATGTCTGCAGTTTCAATCATCGAAACAACAGCACCAGCCGTTTTTTGGAAAACCCATGACCTTCGCCGCAATTGCGGAGTTGAGATTTTGAAGTTCATGTTCCTGCTCCTCAATCTTGGTACCTTTGAGAGGCAACAAAGAGTCGCCAACTTTTGATGTAAGAAACAAAAACTGTGATTGATGTAACATAGAAATTGATATCTTTGTCAACTTCACCAGAAATCGTCTTCTTGGATGAAACTGGGTAGGGAGTTGAGATCAAATGCTGTGCTTTGGAAAAAAATAGCAAACACATCTATATCATGCCCGTATCAAATCACAATACCAGCAGCAAAATGCCAAATACAATACAAATGCCAAATGTGTAAAGTGTGAAGTATACATATTCTGAAATCTGTAACTCAAGATTTCAGCAATGAGGTAACCACATGGGTCCCGCCTAGAGTAATATGGCCATGAATTTCTTTTAGGTATTAAACGAGCGCCTTCGGCCCATTTTGTTTAATACGTATTAAACGAGACCCTCTGTTTAATAGGTATTAAACGGTCAACAATTTCTGAAGTAAAGGGACAATAGGGTATTAGACTGGGTATTAAACGATGGGGTATTAAACGGAAGGAATCCCTCTGTTTAATAGGGTATTGAACAGGGTATTAAACGAAGGTGCTCTCGACAATGTTTAATAGCCTTAATAAAAATGCGTACCCATATACCAAGAAAAACAAGACAATTCACTTACAGTAGTCGATTCACTCCATGACTCAATGATCCGTTTTGGTCGGAAGCTCCACCAGTCCGTAACGTCTCAAATCCAGGTCCTTCCAATCCCATCCCAGCGCACTTTGCCGCGCAATTTGTGATGCAAATTTGGTCATTCGACCCTGCGGCGCTGGGATGGATGAAAGTGAGTCTCACGGTTGATGGTACCAAGGTTTCAGTAACTTTTGTTGCCCGCAATAAAACATCCAGGAGTATACAGTATACACAGTAAACACATGTACACACTGCACAAGTGATGGCGTTTCACAACGTTTCTTTCATGGCATTATTGTTTTTTTCCTTGTCCCTGAAAGGGGGAAAGGCTGGTGAAAAGTTGGATGGGATGCCGAAGATGTCCAAGTTCGGCACCCCTTTTTTCTATCTAATTTCGCAGGAAACTTCACCAAAAATTTCACCAAATTTCACCAACATGAAATCTCTAAAATCAGGAAAACTTCCAACAGCCAACAAGATTTTGAAAAGCAGTTATATACCAGTTAAACAAAACGACCCTCCCTGGCCCAACGATGGTGGTCTGTCATGCCATGGCCAGGTCTGCCTCAATCTCATGCATCACATTGCGGATGGTGGACACTTCCTGAAGTCTTTTGAAGCAATGGTTTTTACATCTTCTTGTTGAAGCAGTAATGTGAATGAATCCAGCAGGACAAAGTAAAATGTTGATATAATATATATATTATATACATTTGTAGTATATATATATAATATCATATATATATATATATTGATACCATTCCATCTCAAGAACTGATGGCCTTCAGAACAGCATTCATAGATGTTCATGTCATTTACATACTAAATCGTGTTTGACTTGTTCAATATAACTGCTTATGGTCGCTGCTCACCACAGATCTCCTCGTGGATTGGGTTCAAAGTGCTCACCAAGTGCGATTGCACAAACTCCTGCATCACTTCCTGAGTCCGGCAAGCTGTTCGATGGCTGCTACGGTTGATGGAAGAAATCCCAAACAACCACCTGGGATGTATAAAACCCTATAAATAATGGGATATTTACCATATCAACTGGTGCAGGATTTCTTCCATCAACAGTATGTCTGGTGTTTTCTTCGAGGTATTGTAGATGGTGGAACTTTTTGATGATTCTCATGATTCATCCATATCAAATTATAGAACCCAATGTGTTTTTCAGGATTCCCTTTTGAGTGAGGACGGTTAACAGTTTGCTTTTAAATCTATTACAGTAATTCGTACATATAACTTGTACGATTCATACTCTGAGACAAAATCAAGCAGCTGATGTAGTGCTATAACTATCCCAACAGGCGAAGCGCATTGTCCATCAACACGGTTTTCGAAAAGTATGCTGAGTGAAGTGCTTCTGCCCTTCTGCTTTTTCTTACTGTGCTATAGGGCAGGATTCCGTGGGTCAAAAGTAATGCAATAGTCGTCACGATTGCATTGTGGGATATCCTGGATCTCACGATATCCTAAACGCATGCAAACCTGAAGAATCTGTTCTGAATCAACCAGGCATGGATGTCCACTGATTTGCACATCGTTGAACTAAACACTTACATAGGGCGAACTGCCAGGTTGCGTCAAAGCATCAAATGGATATCGTCCAACCCCTCTTTCTTCGAGTTTGTCATAGCTGCTAGTTTCTAGCAGACTAGATTCAATGGTCCTTGTCTAAGAGTCCTCTTCTAAGTTGGCTTCAGTATTCATTGCGAATCTGGTGATTTCTGCAAGTGCCCAAAAATTCAAAACCATCAACTCGAAAACATCATATCTTTTAGAAAAAAAACGCTATCCAGCAACCAAAACCACTACTTGTAACAAAGATTCAGGATTGCGTGTTTTTTTCTGCTTTTTGCCCCACCATGCCGACAAGGGGGTGCATTTTTGCTATGGGTCAAAACTGTTCGAAGAATATAAAGATCGAGCTTTTAAGGCCAAGGTGCATCATCTTCAGTAGCCAGTTTCATCTTCGGCGGTGGGGCGCCAACCCCTGTGACGCAGCTTTGAATCACAAACAACAAGCAAAAACACAAGAAGAACAACAACAACAACAACAACAACAACAACAACAACAACAACAACAACAACAACAACAACCAACATTTCTAGGGAGTGAGTTTGCAAGGTGGTCACGAGAAACCTGGATCTCTACTACCTCTGACAAGCAAAGCCAAAACACATGCTACTTTCCAGTCTGCCAGTTGCTGAAAAAATGACACATCAGAATAATCTTTGGTCTCTGCCAACAAAAAGCCACCGCTTCAATTGAGAGGTAACCTGTTTAATATACAAATAGATGTGTATGTATATAGATGATGCTAACTAGAAAGCGTACTCAACCACACAAATTCCTGCTGAAACCTCAGAGACTTTTGCGTTTTTTGCACTGGCCTTTCAACTGTATCTCTGGGGAGAAGCGATTGTCATCCATGCTCCTGCGGTGGCACCGAACCAGTGATAGCCAGTGGCACCAGGATTCCAGGTGATTCCTTCTTGATTTCAGATGAACATTCAACGTCTGAGTCAAAGGTGTGATTGGATTATACAATTGATGACGTCTTTAATGACTTCTGCTTTTACTCTAGAAAACAGCTACTTGTACATGGATGTCACAAAAACTCCTTGGATTTGTTTAGACACAAAATCCAGTTGGCAGCATTTTTTTGTTCCGGACCTCCATGTATCAGTTGTGGAGCCCATTCCCACATCCTCGGAGGGGAAAACCCCCGCTTTGGTATTTTTCCCTGTCCCGAAGGTCACGGGATACCGACTTCCATGGTCCAGTATGTTCCAGTTACTTTTGGCTAAATCATATTTGACCAACCTCCCAAAATACATCATTCGCGAACAAAAAAATCAATGCAAATACCATGCCTTATCATAGATTTCGGTACAAACTTCCCCGCCAACAGCCTTCCTACCATGGTTGGTCTAGTTGAAACGTGAAAACTTATTTTTTCTATAGACAGTCAAAACTAGTCTATCAACAATGATGTGTTTGCTGATTGGTATTTGACAACTTGTTCAAGTCTTCTCGATGTAAAACACCCCTCAGCTGAGTTGTACAATATATGAACACGTAAAGATCCTAACGAATCTTTTTTGGGAGATCTGTCACTGGGCCTTTGCCACCAGTCTCGTCTCATCGTTCCACAGAGTCTCATGGTTTGGCCAAGGGGCTCGTGGAGTACTTGGCTTGAGCATTGAAAAGTCGTCCATCGGCATTGCACTGCCGTCCCCGGAGGGTCACGTGAATTCCACGTGAAAAACTCAGGGTCTACAACCAGCAAACCGGAAAAAACAAACACTTTCAGCTTGTTTGACGGTGAGTTGCTTTGGACAAACTTTGACCAGGCCAGCTTAGCAAAAGGTCAATCAAAGTTCAAAATTCAAGGGGGGTTAACCTTCAATCACAAACGAAATCACATAAATGTTAATTATCAAATATACAATGTAAAAATATACTGTATATATCTGTGTATAATATATATATATATATCAATATATAAATATATATTTACCATGTGGGCATCCTGAATCCCATGCTTCCATCGAGTTCAAAGGTTGCTGCAGTGACCGAAGGTTGTGTTCCACCATTTTGCGCCGGGCAAAAAACCTGAAACCATGTGAGGAATCTTCCGGTATTGAACAAGTCTTTAAGGGTCTGATATTGATATACGATGATATACGTACTGTTATAGAAACATATAATATATAAAGTACTATATATAATATATATATTGATTATTGATTAGATTCATCAGACTGCCATCGCGAAATAGTTTGCAAACTGCCAGGATTGAATCAACATCCAACAAAAAAACAGGATCCCTTTAAACAAATCACTTAAGTTCCCGAAGTGTCAACTCCACAGTCCTTCCTTTTGGGGAAAAAAATTGGCCCCCCCTGCAACTCCCATTTCCCTTGTGAGGGAAATCTCCAACAAATCTCTTCGCTGTTGGCCATGGACAAAAAGACAAACCCAAGTGTTGCACCGCGTGCTCTCTGAAAGACGTTCGTGAGAATTAACGCCGGTGGGCACCGCCTGGGTGCCAACACAGGCAAATCTCTGGAGGTTGACAGCTGCAACAAAAAAGTGAGTCATCAGAAGTAGATGGCATAACTTCTAAGTTTGGTGCTTATTGATAAGGAACTATATAATATGTAAAACATATACCCAAAAGTGAATAGGATAATGAATCATATACCATATACTGTATCAAACATTGTATTACATGTACCATACAACATGTAGCTATATTGTCACGGCATGTCACCACATGATATCCGAGTATGACATGTCACCCAAACTGGGAATGCTATAATATATTGAGTTACAATATTCAGATCTGACATTATCAACTGGTTCCAACGCCGGAGATGAAACAACACAATGACACCAAGAAGGTACATTGCATTAATACTAGAGCTGAATCATAGAGAGGTTGATGTTGTGGTTGATGTTGTGAAAAACATTGCGATTGTTTACCCTCCGAACTAACATATCCCAAAACACTATTGAAGATTATTTGTCCTTTTCCCCAGGTGGGATATGTTAGTTCCCTGGTCCCCGTCGTTGATTTAGGTTCTGTTCCCCCCGTGGCCTCATCCGGTCGAACGGTATCTGAACACCTGGGAGGAGATTTGAGGATCCGATAGGCCTTGGCCTCGACCTAGGCCTTGGCCTCGACCCTGGTGACCTGGTCCCTGCAACTTTGGTTTTGGGTAAAAGGCAAAAGGGATGCCCTCCGGGCCAGGGGTCTTGGAGGTCTTACGAAACACCAACAATGCACCAGGAACAAGGGGAAATCCATCAAATTTACGCACCATTCGTTTGCTGCATTGTTTAATCTGCCGAAAATGGGTGATATTCATGTCCTTTTTGTCTACTGGTGATCATTTTTTTTGGAACGCTTTTTGGTGGCGGCTGAGAATCTTATCCTTTTAATTGGTTGCTGCACAATCTGGAAAATGCAAGGCATGTAGAGCCGGGGAATGTAGCGATCAAATTTTGGAAGACAGTGACAAAGGTTCCTATGTGCAAAGGATTTCCCAATAGGCAGTCAGTTGGAAGACCAATCAATCCCTATTCCTCTCATTCCAACGTGTAAGAAATCGCATTTGAATGAGCAAACCAATGATGAAACTCTGAATCCAGCAAGGACCTCCAAGACTCCACAAATTTCAGCCGAGAGATGTTTCAAGAATGTTTCAAAAAAAACCTTTTGCAAGTCCTGAATCGCTGAACCTAGAACTTCACACTAAACCAAACACCTAAACAATATATATATACCTATATTTTTGCGTTGAATGCTGTTGAATGTACATCCAGAGGGTTCCATTCACAACAGTTGGGGTCGACTGTACCCCGAGCGATGGATGTTAACTAGCAACGACTAGTAGTACATGTTGTTCGACCGCCTCGCGCATTCTTACCGCAGAATCAGGGTTTGATAAGGTGTTGTGAAGGGAGAGCTGGTGCTTATGGAGCCGTCATTAACGGATTTGTGTTTGGGGGAACTGAAGGGTCACCAAAACAAAGATGGCTTTGTTTTGGAAAGGGATGAGTCGAATAGGAAACCTGTCCAATATTGAAGAGGGATGATGAACATATAAAATATTCCAATAAATTCCTATAAAGCATTACAATATTCGACACTACCTTAGCACAATACGTATCTCATATTAGAAAACCAGCAATGCTTCTGGTAACCGAAATACTCCATTGAATTTTATCATTCCACAGGCACATCAACCCTCCCTCCTATGGAGCTCCGACCTTTCCATACATAACTTGGTGATGCTTTTCATCTGATCCTGGATATCACAACGTTCATTTCGGTGGGAAAAAACACATGCGAAACAAATCAAATAGATTTATATCTACAAAGATCCGGCAACTAACAATTAAAAAACCTCAACAAATGCCATGACAAAGAGGAAAGTTGTCTTCCAACTACCATTTTTGGAGGATTTTGTTGGTAACCTTAAGAACCTGTATCTTCCAACTGACATACACCACTTCCTGCAAATCGGCCTCAGATTTTCCGTTTGGATTTGTTCATGTCTGGACCTGAACATTGGAAACATTAATCATTAGGCCATTAGGCCCTTGAACCTGTTCTTGCTCAAAGTTGCCACGGAGACATTTTGTTAGCATCCAAAACGAGGTTCTGACAACTTTAATGAGTCCAGGTCCCATTTTGCTACACCTTTCAGCAAATTGAAACATACTATGTAGGCAAACTACATCCACATCATCCACACATCATCCCCATAGATTAAGGTCAAATAGCACAACACTTGGGTCAGCAACCAGTCCTGTTCCGCCCGCGCAGTGAGCAACACTGCATCTGCCATGCTGATGCCCGGCACGCCAGAGACACTGGGCGGCGACAAGGAGATGTCGGTAAAGGTTAGGAATCGATGAACCTCTCGTGAGTAATCGCCAAGGATAATATGTGGATACGTTTATTCATCTATAAATGCATGTGTGTGTATACAAAAAATAGAAATATAATGTGTAGATATATATATATAGTAGATATCATAATATGATATATGTAATAAGATTAAAATTGAGAAATACTAACCTCTAGCAAACTTCAGCAGTTCACCCTGATGAAGAAGCTGAAAACAAGATCTCCAAGCCTCCCTGTTCATACTGTCATACACAGCCTACACATTACTCCTAAGAATCAAAGCTATATACATAAGTTACATAAAGCTTTTCATTGACATCAAGCAATACGTCATAATCCTACACAAAACGATGAAGGAAACCTTCTTTTTGCCAAGGAATCTCTGGCGAATTGTTCAATACAGTGACCCCTCTTCTCGAACTTTGCGTGGATGATCACATGGTCTAAACTCCTGTATAAGGGAATGCCATGCCACCCATACACTTCCTGCAAAAAGTGAATCGCCTAGTCATGGGGACTCTAACTACTCTCTACCCCACGATGACGGTATCAGGAGCCTCATGATCTCAACACTTCTGGAAGGCTGACCGCCAGGGGGTTTGTTCCAAGCAGCTGTTGTCGCGATGTTTTGGAATTAAAGGATATACGGATATACTGCTATAAGGCAACAATAAATAATTCGTTTCTTGCGTTTGTTGACTGAAACTCATGCCCTAAATTGACTGCAAACATTTGAATATCACAATCAAATCTCTAGTGATCAAAGTATGTGATGTTCCTTGTGATGACATCCCATGAGGAAAAAGAGCCCACCTTTTGAGATGAAGACGCTGCGGAGTTGTTAGGCAAGGAGGTACCATCTGGACATCTCAAGAGTTGTCAGGCAACCTCAAAACGCCCTTCAAAGTAAGCATTTCAAAACACAATCACCCCATGTGTTCCCCAATTTTTTAGACATCATCATCACTCATCATCACTCATCATCAACAATTCTCACATATCAGTCATGCAACAATCATCAAAACAATCTACTGACTTCAAGTATTTGGCCACTGCCACAATTTTTGCCTTGGGTTCACCCAACCCGTCAACGACTCAACGACCAACTGAAACCAACCCAACGACCGGGCAGTAACGCCTCTGCAATGATGTACTTTAAAGTGATCCACGGCACGCCCGGTTGCGACTCCAAGTACATCTGGACCTACGAAACAAACTGCGAAGTTCATTGATGATATTGAATGAAGTCTGAAGGAAAAAACATGTAAAAGTTGATTGTTGTCCAAAACAACTCCTAAAATCCTTAAATACGGACGTTGATTCATCCATGTTTCAAAAAAGGTAGGCTAAGATTCAGCATGGAGTCAAGCTAGGAGTCGACCTACTTGTGCAATCCTTCTCAAGTTGGACAAGCTCCTTTTCAATGAACATTGACTGAATCAATATACTGTATATGGAATCAATATGAATCAAACAAAATACACTTCCCCAAAAAACACCAGCTTTCACACAAAAACCTAAACTGCCTGCATCTGTTTCACAGAAACCGGGAGAGTTCATTCAGTATCGTGTCTCTTCAGTTCAAATTGAGAAGAGACGCTCTGAAAAAAGGAAACAAAACACATGGTGCGATTGAAACTGGCAACCACCAGAATGGATGCAATAAGTGGTCAATCTCAAATGAATGACGACGCTCTGTTTGGCTGGATGGACATGGATGGGCTACAAACAAGATCATACTCCTGTCAAATACGAGAATCTGTGCACTACATGCACAAAACGCCATGAACCAACATCAGTATCGGTACATGTATTCTAATGAATGCATCCATCATCTATTTGTACACCTCTATTCTTCACTATCTACATATCCACAGTGTATATTCATATTATACGGCAACATGGCGTATATGAAATTGCAAAAATTGCATTATTCTAAAACTCTGTATATCTTTGGTGGCCATGAATCTGATTTTCAATAATCAAGAGCTTCACCAATTTAATACCCAACTTCTGCTCGTGATGAAAAACTGGCCGCTGCCTGCTCACGAGAGACCTGCTGTGAGCGCTGCGGGAATGTGAATGTGGATATGGTTCAATATGACCTTCAAAGACTCTGGGGGTAATATTTTTTTCAGCGTAAAACAAGATAAGAGGTCACGTTTTTTTAAACAAAAAATTGGCAACTTCTGAGGTTGAGCCGCAACCGGTGATGCCAGCCCCTTCAAACCTTCGCTTTTTGATGTTTTTTTTTGTTCTTTCCAAGGCCTTTTTTTAATGCTGTAGATATGGTTACAGCATTTCCCACTGGATCAACTCACCGATTTTCCGAGAAAAAAAAAAACACAAGTTCACTGTTGGGAAGAGGTGAAATATAACCAAAATCAAGAACTCCAAATATCTCCAAAGGAAAGGTATGAATGTTACTAAACGAATCTGACTTTTTGCACTAACTTTTCAGGAGTGGCAACAAAAAGTGTATCATATATAACATGTTCAAGTCAAATATACCTTTCTTTTGTCAAGAAACACCTGCCCCCCCTCCCCCCCCGCCCAAAAATTAAAACAATCAGAAGCCCCAAAAAAAGGGCTGACTTTGGTCCGGCCGCCATGGGGTGCCGACCTGGAAGTCACTGTCCATCCATTCGTAGGGAACGTTCCAACCTCAGTGCCAAGAGCGATGGCAGGTGGCTGTGGAGAATGAGTGGTTCGTTTTCACAATAGGGCCATGTTTAAACACACACATGACTGTGGGAGGAAGGGTAGCAAGGTTCATTTTAACGTATTAGCATCCAAATACCAAGCACAACCGAGAGTATGTAGGTAAACATGTGCAGAAAGCATCAGAAAGCTATGGTTCATCATGATCCGCGGGAGTTGGCAGGTGGATCTGATGTTTTTTGCTGACAAAATACCCGAGAGTATCCTCAAAGTTTGGATGAAACACCATGCTTTTCAATCAACATCGACTCCCTTGGTTCCCAAACCAATGGGTCCAAACTTTCGTCGTTCCAGAATGGCCGCATGGAAGAAGGCCAATGCATACCTTGGTGTTCACTTTTCAGGTATCTCGTCTCGATGCTTAGCCGATAGCACACCACTCTCCTTCAAGAATTATACCCTGCAGTAAACTAACTTGGAAATGAAATATCCCCATTCTTAATAGGAAATATACATCTTGAAATGGTCCATTTTCCATTGCCATGTTAGTTTTTACCAAAGGGTATATTCAAACAACACCCCGCACTTACAATGGAAGACTGGAAGAGTTCAAGCTTTTCTTGGGAACCGCAGTGTTCGGAACCCCTGAAATGCCAATTGGAATTTTCTCTCACCCTAGGACGTTTCACATCAACTTCAACAAATGCCTAATCCAAATTCCTGCAAAACAACGAAGCTTCCATTTCTCACGGACAATCAGACTTGTTTCAGCATTTTTCCACTGCAATTTCCACTACATCCAACGAAGCCATGCAAGCGCGTTCGGTTGCATGCGGGATCAGTGTACATGCAGTGATCAGATCTGCAACTCTCAATACCTTCGTCATTACAAACACCCCTTATGTGCTAATTGAACAACAACATGATATGTTGCAAAAATTGAGCAACGTCCTTTTCTTAGAGGTGGTCGATGCCTTTTTTTTCTTTTAAGGCTGAGGCTTCTTGACAACTATTTCTTGGTTCAAGGAGATTCGGCACAGATGGCACAACTCTCAGATAGTAGTTCAGTACAGATTCCATTTCCAAAATAGATGGGGCTATCGGGGTAAAAGTGCTCCTGTAAATTCCAAAATCTGGGAATATGCAGATCTGTCTACCTTCCGCGGAGCATCCGCAACATGAAGGTTCTTGACGCTTCGGTCGATTGGGGAGCAGCAGTCAATGCTAGCAGTTTGTTGAAATCCTTGGCTTGATGGGGTTGGTTCATCCCCCCCCCAACAAAAAAAAGGACTCGAATGCCATCAACATCTTCTTCTCTACCAAACTTTGTCTCGGAATCTCAACTGATGCTTTGGTTTTGAAACATGGAAACCTAAGAACCACTGTGTAAAAAGTGAATATAGTGTAATTTGCTGATCTACAGAAATAGTATGGTTCCCCAAAACCCTCCGTTTATTGCCATTCCAGCGAAGGCTCTGTTCAAACTATATTTCCATTTTGCAAAAATAGGATTTCTAGTACGCGGGAATCTTCGCGGCAAGGGTCGAGACTGTAGACATATTTCAACAAAGGGTTTAAACTCACACAATATGAGATTGTCACCAATTACCAACACGGATTTAGAACATGGAGTGTTTCTACTGAATTTCCGTGTAAAGTTATTCTTGTGGTGAACTCCGAGTTCGCTGCAACCTGCCTGGATTTGAAGTTATGGTGTGTATATATAAATACGTACGTATATATAAATAGCACTATAATATATAGCTGTCAAACCTTTAACTTTTCAGCAGACTGCTCCAGTACATGTGAGACCAATTTGGAAATTCACAAGCTTTGCACGCATCTTCCAAATCATGTTGTAATCTGATTGCTCTGACAAGATTCACAAATTGATATCTTGTTCTTTGTGAACAAAAACGCAACACATAAATGTTGCGAAATGGGGGGAGAGATTTGGAGAGGTACGACTTTGTTGCAAAAAGAAAAAAGTACATATAACAACTCAAGTATAGTGAAGTTCAAAATAAGCTCATTATAATGATTAATCATCCAAAGACATGCTTAACCATGCTTGCAAGGGTGTTTTGCGTGTTATGATTTTACAACTTAATACATCTGAATGTTTTGAGCAAACTAAATCAAACATTGCCAAGAAAGAGCTCATCCTCCGGCATTTTTGGTATTCCAACAAAACCAAAACAACAGCTATGTCATCAACGCATAAAGCTGTGTGTTCGATGTAAACACTCAGGACCACCCAAGGCTCCTTGGGGCGGAAACACTCCCGGTGTGGGACAAAAAGTGTCTACAGGCAATGACCCATTTACTCCCTGGAAGTTTAACGGCTCACGGGCCGCAAAGGAATGGATCATCTTCCAACTATCATTTTTCCGACTTCGGGGGTGTAAAGCAAATCTCTTGGATATACCCCACACCCATGATGCCAGTGACTTAAATATGTTTAGAATAAATAATAGGCTTGATTTATAGGGCGGGACTCCCGAGCCTTTAAAAAAATGCAATGTCATCCTGGTAGTAACTGGCATCCTGGGTGAGGGAGCAGAACAAATATCCATTGAATATCAAATATCCCATGAATGCTCCAGGTATGAAATACAGTATAGATTAATGATTAGAAGGGGTGCAGGGTCAACAGTACAACAGGAAATCTCATATCTCGAAATATCTCAAAAACAGAACCCAAAATTCCAGTTGGAAAGTGACTTCTCTTTGTGGTAAGATTATGGATTTGTGGGAATCCAAAAACGGAACCTAACACCCTCGATTTGGAAGACAACCCCAGCTTCCCATTAGCTACATGTAGGAAACATGAACATCTTATGTAACATAAATGAACATCAACATGACTCCAGGAACTTCTGAGACATAAAATGTGAAGCAGCAAAACAACCAAGGTTCTTCAACTGCAAAGTCAAAGCTCTCCGACAACAAAATCAAACATGTTAGTCTATATTCTCTCAATACCCCACTTTCTTGAAGTTTATTCTTACTTGCTCAGTTCATTAAAAAAACTGAAAAATACACCCCAGAAGTTTAACATGGAACCTAACCATGATGCTTTCAACATGAATCTCCTTTTCAAAGAAGTTCAATTTTTCCATGTTAAATTTCAGGCAATTTCCAAGTGTTGATGCCTCTAGGCATTCCAACTTCCAAAAACCATTCCTTCCATCGATCAACGGGTGCGGTTCAAGGGGCCTGGACCCCAGAGTAACAAACTGCTTACATCCTCACCTCGCTTCGCAGCCTTGCGGCAAACGAAGGCAAAGGTTTGTTGTATCAAAGATCCAGTTGGGGGTAAGGTTTCTCAAAACAAAATGGTAGGTGGATGAGAGAATGCTTCACCAATCTTACTGAAGTGACTGAAACAATTCTTCAAACAAACCATTCGCCTATTTGGGTGTTTTCTAAATGGTGGTAGTACCAAAACACCCCAAAATGATCGTTTTTAGTAGGAAAACCCATGGTTGTTGGGTACCACCATTTTAGGAAATCCCCATTTACCGCGTGATATCGTTCCATGTTCCTCCGGTTTTTGTTGGGAGCTCCCGATAGCGGGCCCCAACTTTTCCACGATGAAAAATCAAAAACCAACAAATCGTCACATCATCCAAAAAAAAATAAAAACAAAAATCTATTTTTTGTGGTTTCTTTGTCATAGTGTTGATGGTTCAGAAATCCGGTAAACTCACCAGCTGTGCATTTTGGTAGTTGACTATCCCATTATTTACGACGGGTTTTCTGCATCCAAACGGTGGTTGGCCTTGGGATTTCTGATCCATCAACATATAAAGGCAGATGCCCCGCATCAGGATCCGATCCACCAAAACACGTCTCAGGATCCGACCCAAATGGCATCAGAGCTTAACAAGGGGCCATGATGAGGACCTGAGAAAAGTTGTGAGGAACTACGATGGAAGGATATAAACTATTCAAATTATACCTAAAATCATCCAACCCATAGCATGTAAATGTATCGTATATTTGAAAACCTACATTTGACACAATACAGCGGTTAACATGGATGGTATGGGCAACAAGATATATCTATGTATAATGTTCCTAAAGAAATGGATTTGTCGAACAACATATTGCTTCAAACATTAGTTGTCCGTCCATTTTTCGTAGCGCGTTGCTCAGTCTGTGGTAAGTTGATGGTTGGCTCGTTTTCATGGCTCCTTATTTTAGGATTCCTATCCTGGGATGTGTGAAGGGTGCTTTTGTTAAGGTCCCCAAAAACACACATCCATCATGGAGGATTTGGATTTCCAAGTCGGTCATGAAGGAGAATTTGTTGGACAAGAATCTGGCGGATACTAGTTACTGGTTGATAGATGGCAAGTATCCCTAGTTCATTGACCCAAAAAAGACATCCTGTAAGTGGTTTTCATCAAACGTTGTGACACATCAGTATTAAAATCAAGTTGGTGATGGATTAGGACATGGTCCAGGAAACAATAAGATATTTGATTTGATCCTACTAGCATCATGTCCAAAACAAGTTGCCAGCCACGGCTGGATGGTGATTTTCTTCAACAAAATGCCTTTTTTGGCCTGTTCGATATACATAGGTTTTCAAGGACATTTGTTCCGACCTCGAAACTGATTCCCTCAAAAGAAAAGGAAAGTGTCTTGAATCTGAAAACCCTTTCCCACCTTTATCTTTATCATACATCCATCCAATCCAATGCCCCCTCCCTTGAAAAAACAAGGACTCCCAACCATGTAACAGCAGTATGCTGAACCTCGTATATTCGATCCACCTCAGAATGGGAGAACGTGACGATTCGACGATTCATAGGAACCTGGCTTTTAGACTGAAATCCTGTGAGTGCTTTCATCTCTCATATATGGGTGTTTCCAAAAATAATGGTATCCCCAAATCATCCATTTTAATATGGTTTTCCATTGTAAACCATTCATTTTTGGGTACCCCTCTTTTTGTAAACACCTATATATCATATATGTTATCATTATATCAAAGATCAGGAATCCATGAACAGAGATGCGATTCCACACTCCGTGTGTCAGCACTCCGCTGGCAAAAATCCCGCAGCTGGAGCAGTGAAACTTTCTTCACAAAGCTGTTTTATTTTTCACGGCTTAAAACCGTCCCAAACCTAAACTCACTTTTTGAAGGATGTTGTTTTAGAAGTTGGAAGAAAACTTTGAAAAAAAAACAACTTTTGAGGCGTTATTTTGGATCTTTTTGGGGGTACGGTACATCCAATATCACCCAAGAAGTCACCATGTCCAAGATCTGCCAAGTTCAGCTGAGCTACAAATAGCCTCCTAAAGGCAGCAAAATATGCCAAAGCCTTGGACCATCAACTCGAAGCTTCTTGTTTGCATATGATCTCAAAGGTTGAGCAGCTACCTACCTTTCGAAATCACCCCAAAAAAACACCATGCCTCACAAAACACCAAAAAAATAGGTGTTCAGCTATGGTGGTTGGCATTCTTCAAATTGAGCTTGCAACTTATCAATTTTGATCACTTCAGCAACAGTTGGACTGAGCTTGCAGCGTATGGAAAAGCTGGTAACGGCGACCATTGCCTTTCTGCTGCCAGCATTTTTTACCACGTTTTAAAGGCCATCCACAGATTTCTCATGATGATCTTTGGATCCCACAATATAGCTTATAGGAATTTGTTATCTGTAAAAGAAAGCTCAAAACCAAAACCTTGGAGTGGGGGCCAGGCCTGCCGCAAAAGCCTTGGCACCTGCTTTGAAGCACAAAAGCCCGAGCCTGTCAGCGGATCAATCAGCTTCCTTCATGTTGGGCAGGGGTTTATAGTTTGTAGGGATTCCCGAGCCTAAAAATATCTAAAAATGTTTCATGTCATCCTGGTCATGACGATTGCATCCTGGGTGGGGTGTAGATCCAACTGATACCCCCTTTTTTCGCCATTCAAAACCTGACGTCAAAAACCAGATGAACGAGTTGTCTAGGTGTCCAATTTTCTCATCCAAACTTGAGTACACAGCTGTTATTTGCACCTCCAAAGTTTAACAGATAGCCCCTGAAAATGGTGCTTGGAAGACGATCCTCTCCTATCGGGAAGGAAAATTATTCAATCGAGGTGGAAAAATAGTTCCAATTAGCACGTGCGACGTATACACGAAATACCGGTATGTATCTATATTTCTACAAATGTGTGTCAAAACTGACATGCAAAGGCATGTCTTTATATGATCTATATACTTATATTGCGTGTGTACGTACGCATATATATACATATATATGTACATGGTACTGGTACACAGAATGCAAATCAAAACAGTATACAGTATATACACATATACGTATTATATAAATATACGTATATATACATATATATATATTGTTTGTGACTATACTACAATACTCCACCAATGATTACACAAGCACCATGGCTCGTTCAAACAGCATGACCATGGCCCCGAAACGGCGACTGGGAGGGGCCCCAACGTCCACGAGCAGCAAAGAAGACACAGCTGTACAGCGTCCATGCTGCAAAATGCTAACCTGGGCTGGTGGCAACCAGAATTTCCGTAAACTCACCAATTGAGGTTGGTAGTTGAAATTCCATTATTTATAAGGTTTTATACATCTATACATCCCAGGTGGTTGGCCTTGGGATTTCTGAACCATCAACAGTACTGCAACCAATACAACTAAATAATATAACTCAATGATTCCACATATTCCACCTGAATTCCGCTCGATATGCCTTTCACTAGCTACCATTTTTTGGGGTGTTTTTGTGGTTTTGTGCCGACGAAAAAAACAACTCCAGGTTTTCCGGGCTTTAAGGGTTGACAAAGCGTCAAAAAGGAAGCGCAACACCTGGCGACAGACTATGACAACCGTCACTCCAGAGGTAGATGTAGATCTATGGCCAGCTACATAAACGACATCGTAATGGATATATAAGATATATATATATATATATTCTGAGAGGTATATAGAGTAGGTCAAAGTAAACAGAGCGAGTGTATTACCATAACCAGGTAGAAGGATAGAACAACATATGCAACTGGCTCCAGTACCTCCCAGACCTGAGTTGTTCACACCATTGTAATTTTTGACATGTTAGAAAAGACCACAAGTGCTGTGAGCCTGCCCATGTTCAAAACTGAACTTCTTTTCCACACCCAAAACTGTTTGCATGACTTGCATGGTTCCCAAATATTGGGCACTCTTGATCTGCTGTGTTCAGAAGTCAGACTTTACTTATTACAACTGAACATTCCGGGCAAAAAACAACTACAAAATTCTACAAGTCTACGGAATTATCATAATTCCTTGCCATTATAGTTTGACTAGCACTATCTATACGTTTCTTATACTATATTGTTAGTGTTGCTACTCTTGTTGTCGTTGGAGTTCCAATTCTGACTGTTGTCGGTGGATAGGAGATAGTGATGATCTTCATATCTTCCAGCTTTACACCAACCAGGAATCTGTTGTTGTGGGTTATATATACATATATGACATATGATGATATGTGCATGTTTGTTGGGACCGGGAAAATCTATATATGAATCATGAATCATTTAGTGGTTGCACTCATTCACTTTTGTTGATGCATCCCTTCCATTTAAGGATGCCTATCTGCCATCTTTGCAGCAGGCGAGCGCCCCGCAAAGTAGGCATCGTGCATGAAGGACAAACCTCAGGGATCCGAGATGTTGAAATGGATACCTATCTGGGCAATTTATCATAAATCCTTAACCTGATTTAAGGCAATTTTGGCTGAGGTCCTTATAAATTGCCCAGATACCTATTGAAGATCATGACTTCTACATGTCAAAAGTGATCCAGCAACATTTTAAAAAATCTCCTGGTGAGTTGAGTTTTCTGGGGAAAATTCTGCATATTCAAGACCTTCATTTTTTGAAAATCACTGGGAAGCCCCTGCAACCTTGAAGCAACAAAAGGCAAGCCTGAGCGATGCAAACAGCAATGAGTTTCAAACCATTCTTGGGAGCAAAAGGGAAACATCCGCAAAGGGTAGAAATCAATCGTATGTACATTGATTTGCATTGTATACACCCGGGTGTCCAATTTCTTTTTTAATAAGGCTAGTTTGAGGACAAGCGGGCATCAAAAAAAAATCGGACCCGGAAACCACATGCCGCATATCAGTGTTTTGATGCCATAACGGGGCCTAGCGTTTCCGGGAAAACAACTAAAACCACAGTTTGCGATGTGTTTGCCCTCTGACCATGGGATGCTCATCACTTGGCAGATTTGTCTTTCTGTTGGTGTCGATTCACATTCCCAGATCAATCCAAACCAAGTCCAAATCTCAGAATCTAACCATAGTTACACCTCCTCAATCTGAGTTATTTGCGAATACACTGTGGTTGACCAGGTCACACTAAAAAAACTCTTCCAACATTTCAAAACCCGTAATTCAACTTAAACTAGCTCCAACTACTCTTTTGCAAATGTTGTATCAACTGGACTCCTGGACGAAATGAATTGACACCAAGCCATCCCTCCCCGGTCCCGAAACCTCCAATTGCCATGGATAACGGGCACAATGGCAGGCCACATATCCCAGGCGCCTTAAGAAAATGGCAACGTTTCACAGCAATGTGTAACAATCAAATAAATAGCAAGCTGACTGATGTGATGGGAAAAAAACAAAGAAAGCAAAACAAGAGAAGTACCTAATACACATAGGATTCCTACATTTTTGCATCCTATACTATTTTCAAACATCTCACAAAATATGATGCAGAAAAAAACAATGACACCAACAAGTTTTGTCAAAAATGACGGTGAAGGTGTCAAGCTTTGCCAAAAAAAACACAAAGAGCACGATTACAAGACTTACAAAAGGTAGCCTTTTTTTATGGCTTAAGGGTTTTGAAAAAAAAACTACGGAAAGCATGCGCATATCAAAAAAATGGTATGATGTTGTTGCCTTTCATAAAGGAATCTTGTAGCACTACAGTAGTATATTACCTGATGTCCCTACATAATTCATCCAATAGCAGCGTAGCATGTGTAAATACGATGTGAAGCCCAAGAACCTTTGAATAAACTGGTGATCGAGGAAATCATTTCAGCTTTCGAGTCATGCGATATGCAAAAAATATATTAGCTGATGTGTTCCAATGTTTCTGAATTACAGGCTTGTAACTCACAATCTTTGGATGGATTCTCCCACCTTACCGTTTTTGTGTGGAACATTTCATCCGGTTAAAAAGATATGCACAGAAAAACAAACCCTCCAGCCCCAAAAATATCCGAATCCTGGATGGGTAATCCTGGAATCCTGGATGGGTAATCGGCAGCAACCCCCAAGTCATTCTGAGCTCCTGTACCAGGCCATGTCAATCCCGACTGCACCTGGGAGGTTCTCCATGATGTCACATCAAAAACAAAAGGCGTTCGAATAGTGTAGGAGGAAAAAAAGGAAATACACAAACAATCATATCATATTGTATGTATACTCCAATAGTACACACATGTATATATGTACACGCATATTCACTACAATACAGAAACACATATTCCATGCGCTGATAGGCTGATGGTAAATTCGTGTTTTGATGCAATTTGGTTTTGACACCCACTTGTTAAACCTGCTGAAATGTGTATTTTCTTCTAGCAATTTCTGGGTGAGGACGACAAAATCATCCAAAAAACGAGTCACACCCATCGAGGCCGAGAGACTGTAGCAAAAACAGCAGGCTCGAAACCACCATGTCAGTGCAGGCCCTAACAGAATGGATAGGAACAGAAGGTGAATGTAAGAAATGGTTGCCAGCAACAGTGGGTTGTTAACAAATGATCAACAAACACTAGATGACTCAACCTTCAAGCCAAACATATTGTACTTTCAACTGTTACTTGTAAGAGAAGGCAAGTTTGTACTTGATTTTGCTGAGCAACGAAATATGTAAACAAATGACATGTTTCATGTTTCAATCAGGTGTGGTACAGCAAGTTCATAGCTTCATCAAAATCTCAGCAATCTACACATCAGAATCATCTAAATAAAATCAAAAAAACTGGATACCAACCTGTAGTCACACTTCCAAGCACTGCCTTCAATTTCTGCTGACTGAGGTCATCATCCCCAATCCATCTCCATGATGGAATGTTTGTGCATCACCAGTGAAAGGTACGTGTCAAAACGTAGATCTTTTGAAGGTAAGTATAAAAGGTACTCCGTGTACCCACATTCCACAAAATTACATTATAACTCAGATTAGATTATATATATTCACATTGATACTATAAATATACATATATATATATATACATATATCATATACATACATATATTTGCAATATGTACATTGCACGTAGATATACATCTTATTCAAAGAACAAAAAACACCTGTCGTTCACGGACAGTCCAGCCTCGGTCCTTTTCAGCAGGACACTTCTCCTCGGGTGGCGAATATGGGGGTGGAAAATAAGGAAGATTTTCCATGCTCCATATGTAGTCTCTCTAGGTATCAATAGGTATTATATCTAAATTATTATATAGCAGATTTATGATTAATATATATATATGACTCGACTTTATCTTACATATTGGTTTTCAACCTTGGTGATTTAGTTGGCGGAACATCAATGATAAATGATAAAGTTAAAAGTACTGACAAGAAAACAATCTCCAAAGCGGTTCTGTGGCAAGCCTGGAATGAGTCTATATAGTGATGAATGCCATGTAGTAGAAGTACCAAACGATACGAAACATGGAAAGTGTGTCAAGAGCGGCGATAAAACATCAGCCCAGTGTCATTCACAGAGATATGCGACACATTCTCCAAATCATAGTCATACAGCTTTTCCTCGATGTTGCGCCACGTCATCTAGTTGGTGGTTGAACCGCCCATTTGAAAAATATGAGTCAAAAATGGGTTCATCTTCCCCAGGTAATTAGGGGTGGAAATTCCAAAAATATTTGAGTTGCCACGGGCCCCAGTCATTAATGGATGACTGGTCGCTTCATCCAGTAGATGGTGGTGCAAGCTCCCCGACTTTGAGTGTTTAGTATGTGGTCTTTAACTTGCTTTCGATCGATTGGCCGAAGAAACATGGAAATTTCCACCCATGGCAAATTCAAAAACATCATCCGCCACCAAATGGATTGATGGTTTAGCATGGTGGAAAAAGTAAGATACACAAAATGATAGCAGCATGTTTTTTTTAACAGGTGATGAATTTTTAACTATCATAGTTCACCAAACCTTTTCCAAGGCCCTGTGCATCAAGGCATATCAATAACTATATTCCAACTTGAGCTGTGAAAATACATCATGATGTAGAAAATCGTAAGGGGCACATATATCTCATATTATGTACTAGTAAGTGATGCGGTTGACCCCACACCTTTCCACAGATGTTTTTGTTGTACATCCCATGGGTGGTGATCGCCCATCAAGTCTTCCCAGTCAAATGTCCGCTTCTTTTCAGGTTCCTGTTAAACATCCGTTGGCCAACGGGCAGGTGGTTTTTTTCAGCCAAATTCTTTGGTACCCTGCTTGGATGTCCCAGGAAGTTAGTAAATGGGTTATAACCTACCTATAAATGGGGTATATTCTGGTTACGACCCACTTACAAACCCTTTACTAACTTCCTGGGACATCCAAGTGAAGTCCCCTGTTTTTGTTTTTTGAACAATAAATTGCCATAAGTTCATGGAAGTTCCTTTGTTAAGGCGCTTTATTTGGAGGTGAACCAAAGGCGACTCATGAAACAAACCCTTATCCCATCCCCATTGTACTGGCTGGTTTGTAGTGATTCCCAGAAGGGGCTACAATACTCCCGGCGATACAGGGTAGTATACTCCCCCTATATGCTCCGAAATATGACTTAAACTCTTAAACAATAATTTCTTTTTCACTGCCCTGTGCGTTGAGTTTTGCAGGGTTTCCCCATTTAGACATACCCTAGTTGACATTTCAAAGCATCCAGAGACACTTCCCAAACCACTAGTGATCTGAACGTCAAACATTGACAAGAAGACATGTTCTGTTTGTTCTCACAAAAACAAAACAAACAAGAGTTTCAAACAAATAGAACCTCATACAGTCTGAACAAAATATGTTCAAATAAAAATCCACCCAACCTTAATTCATACATTTGCATTAAACAAAAACAACGAATCACCATTTCAACCGTTTGAGAATTCTAAACTTCTAAACCTGGCCGCCTTGGCATCCTCCAAATCAAAAGGTCGCATGGAAGCCGCCGTGGTTTTTCCGGTGGCACTGAGAGTTGCTTTTTGAATTCTTCCCAACGTGTTTTTACCCATTTTTCCTTGTAGCAACAAAGTGACGGTGATGTACAAAGTGACGGTTATGGAAGAATCTTAACATACAAGTTTGTATACAAAGAAATATAAATATATGTATATATTCTATGTATATATATAATATATATATATATGTATGTAATGCGTCAAATGTATAAGTTTGTGCGTGGGATTGTCAGAAGATTTGCAATAAAATGTAAAGGTTCATCGTTTTCCTAAAAGAAAGCCCCTGGGATTGTTTGGATCTTGACACTTGACACACATATCAACTTGACTTGGGTTGACTTAGCGAAGGCATGGTTCAAACATGTTGGCTAGATTGAAATCAAGTGAGGATTCTTTTGATATGTCAGCTTGATCCCCAAATGGTGCAGGCAAGGCACACCTATTCTGATTCGAACATTTGCAACAGTTCCAGTAACCCTTTTAGATGTGAGGGTCAAAATGTCCACATCTTGTTCTGGTCCAGGACTTCAGCCATCAGCATATTATTGGATCTGCACTGGATCTGGTTATTTCATCTGTTTGTTTGTTTGATTGATTGATTGTTTGTTGGTGAAAACCTGTAGTTGATCTGCCCAAAATTGAGGCGCACTATCTGTTTGCAAAAAATATCCTAAGCATTGCCTTTTCATTGCAAACTAGTGTGACTAGTCACTCTGAAACATTCAGAAAATATATCAATACATATTACAGCTTCATATGCGTATGAATCCAAATAATATGTCTACTGGATTGATAAATGAATCTCCTTACCATTGCTTGACTCACGTGTTTTTACAACCCCCAAAAAACAAAAAAACTTCGGGGTGGGGGTTGGACGGTTTTTCCGGTGGCTAAAAAGCTGAGTGTTTGGCAAAAGTTTCTTATATTCTCTGGATTTGCTGCAACCTTCATAGGTCTCAGGAGTGATGTCCTGGGTTCAACGGATCCACCATTGGACCACACGTTATACGGAGGGGACGCTTACTCGTCACAATCTGGATGTTTCTAGATACTTTTTATGATGCGGGCAGTCCGAAAAAAACCTTCGGAATTGTGACTGTTATTGGGCGGGGGAGAAAAAAAGGCAACTTATTACACTATTTCAAGGACACTCAATGAAAATGGCATGATGATATCATTGTTACGATAAGGATGGTGCAACTTTCTGTCATTGTTCCTCGGATTCTTTCAACCTTGGCACGAAAGGATCACTAATTCAACGACAAGGGACTTCATGGGACTCAACAAAAACTGCTGGGTGGTTGAACCAACCCATTTGAAAAATATGCTCGTCATACTGGGAATCTTCCCCAAATGGGGGTGAACATAAAAAATATATAAGTACACCATCAATGGCATCTGACATGATTTAACATTCAAACAAATGAAACACTCCCCCCCCCCCCGGTTGGTGTCCTGGAAGGTACGAGACAAGTTAGCCCGAAGACCCTTGGGAGGCTCGTTGGTGATCTTGATACCTGTCATCGATTGGAAGCCACCTGTGGATCCTTACATTGAAATGGTTGGTGTTGCCATGCAGTTGATACGTCACTTGCCTTCAAGTTGTTCAATCTCTGTTGTTTTTTCAAGTCAAAAGTCGTCAACTTAGAATGTTTTGCCGGTTTTGGTTTTTGGAACATTAAATATGAAACAAAAACTTGCAGTGCTCCAGTCTGTTTCTCTGACAAGGGGGGTAGTAAGGTATGAAAACATATGCTACAAATCTTCCAGTAGCAAGCGAAGGTTCAAAATCCAGTCGCCCAACTTGAGGACAGCCCAACTTCGAGACCATATTGTGGATCATGGATATATTTTGCAAAAAAAATGGGTCCAACAAGTGCTCATGCAATTGTCCAATAGGAAAGAAATGTTGAGATCATACTAAGGAAACTTTAACCTCCTACATGACCTAAGGTTAGCAGTTTGGCCACTCTAAATTGCTTAAGGTCAATGGTACAGGTCCAATGAAATTCCCAACATGGTACCATAAGATATGTATACATAAGGAAAGTCAGGCAACCTCCACTGTGGCCTCCTCTCCAAGACAAAATCCAAAAACTAATTTCAATACAAGAATACTCCAAGAAATGGCATTTTTTCACACTTTCCAAACGTAGGTTCCCAGGATTGTGTAACCCCTCCCTCCCCCCTGTTAAACCGTTGAAAACCACGGGGCACACACACACACACCCACAGACATCCTGCCTCCTTGTAAGACAGGCACTGGGAAGCTGGGTGAGGGCATCGATGTCAACCATAGGCGATACCTAAAAATAACACACACTGAAGCCAATCCAATGAGGTTACACTGAGGTGCACCCCCGAAATTTCAACATGGAAACCCAAAAAATGAAGGTTTGGAGTTTGGAAGATGTTTTTTCCTTTTCAGAATGGGTGATTCTTAGGTTCCATGTTAGTTTTCCGGGGTGTAGATGTGTTTGAGGTAATTCAGTGTCATAACATGTCAACCCTCCAGGGAACAAGTCCATATCCCACCCTTAGGAAAATCATCGACTCAAAATTGCCTTTTCAGGGGAATAAGTTAGTTCGCAGGTAGGGTATCTCTGATATATTCTGTTATTTGCTAGCTGTTGGGTTTATAGAAATAGGAAAATAGAAGCACTTGCTTCTGAGTCTGCAAAGGAAAAAACTAAGAGAAATGCTTCAAAATCTCATTGACTGGGCAACAACAGAATCAGTCAGTCATCTGAGTCCGTTACATATCATCAATCTTGTCAGGATCCTGCATCTCCTGCCAAAGAAAAGGCACTCACTCCACAAGAAACTCTCTTCAATGTCAAAGGCATTAAGCGGAGTGATGATGCATTTGAAGATAAAGTTTGCTTCATTGCCAATGTGAGCATGTATTGAGAAAAAACAACTTCAACTTCAAACAGATTAAATTGCCTTCTCGACCCAAACATCATGAAACCTTGAAGAGTACCAGGATCTAGGCAAAGTGTACTAATTCGAAATTCAAATCAAACTTAGTGGCAATCTCGAATATTGGGAACAGGCCACCAATTTTTCTCTACATTAAAATTACGGATTCACACGATCTTGGGTTTGTTTTGGGCGTCTGCTCCTGGATCCTTTCCAATGTCGGCATCCAACTCGCTGCTAAATGGCAATTCTGCAAGCACACCCAATCACCTCATGAATACACCCCTGAAAATGGATGGTTTGGAACCTGAAAATGGATGATTTGGAAGATGATGTCCCTTTTCAAACAAATGATTTTTAGGTTCCAGTCGTTCATTGCGCAGGTGGTATCTCTTTTTTTGGATTCAGAATCCGCGTGAACTCCGAAATGCAGTTCATCCACTATGAAAAATGAAGAAGTACATTTTGGAAATAGTAGGAGTGGAGTTGCAAAAAACAGTATGTAAAACAACGTGAAGGAGTCGTTGAACTGCCAGTAATTTATTCACGTTGGGACTAGAATGTTTGAGAGACTCCTTCTTGAATTTGTAGGATCCATTTCATGGCTACATGGCGTGATTATACATCAATAGATTCTTCATCATTCTTCCCACAGCATCACAAAGTCAACGATATTCATGGATATCCAACATCAAAGGTCTCCGTGTTTCAATACTACAGCTTCTATGAGAACTCACATAAAGAGTCTTTGATTGGAAAAAGGAAAATGAAAAAGATTCATCTCACTACTACCATGACCTTAAATCATCATAAATCCTGGATCGAGATTTCGAGCATTTGAGCCCGTCGAATTGAGTTTTTTTCTCGAGCCTGTTTCTTGACCCAATTGGATGAGATTCGCTGCCTGCAGCGAAGGAAAACCAACACCGGCCAGTTGAACTTCCAAGGAATCGACATCCTTCAACATCTATAATCTATACTGTCTCGCAAAGAAGTACCATATGCTGTAATTTCGAAATTGAATCAAAGGCAATCACGGCTATTTTCAGAGGAAATGCCTCTGCCTGTTTGATCGTATCTGTAAATTCTGGAGGTACTTTGAACATGACCAAACAAATCAACCTACACAATCATACACTAATGACTCATAACATGAAAAAGAATGTACTGTAATTCACATTGCCCTGACCCTCCAACCTAATAGTTCCTATTGTGTTTTTGTTGTTCCTACCGTGGCTACACCAGAACTTCCCCGTTCAGCTACCGCCTTCTGCCCTTGTCCCTGGCCCAGGGAAATGAAGTGCAAGCGCTCCTGCGAGGCCAAGATCACGTCCAATGGATTGTTTCAGGTGGGGATTCAAAAAGTCAGGAGTAATTCCGAGTAATTCATCATTTCAACAAATATCTGGTGTCTCAATCAATCAATTTCACTTTAAAGGAGCAGACCTGATCAAAAAAGAATTGCAATTTATATATAGTATAACATATATATATATACGTGTATATGTATATGCATTCGTATATGATGTGTGTGTGTATCATGTAAATCATGTATGTCGCCTACCATTCGATGTGAGACCCTCCAGGATTTTAGCTTGCCAAATCACACAGGAATCATGACACCAAAACAGCACTGACTTGCAATGGTCAATAGGAAGGCTGGTAACGAAACTGCATGTGTGTGTATTCTACAATGAGAGGGGACGGTCAATGCAAACAAACAAGAACAAAGCCAAGCAACACTGCAAAGATTTGCCGCATACAGTATCCGGCCAGTAGAGATCAGTTTCATTGTATCTCATTGTCATACTTGCAGGAAATCATTGCATTCCCAACCACTCAAACCATCAATCAAGCAGTGAATGACAGAACATGCTATTGATTATCATATGCCCATATGACCAACCAATACAACCTATATAGTAATACATGAAGGTATTACAAACTCTACAGGTCAATTTCTTTGCATTGCCCCCCTGACACTGGGTATGGCTACAGATGATTCACCACTCAATGATTGGATGAGCGGAATCTGAAACATCATCGTTGTCATCATCATCGGAGTCAATTGTTGCGTTAAACCGGTATCTAGGTGCGAGTTGTATCCAAATGACTCATCACAATACCTCTTAATAGTATGTCATTTCCATACCCCTCATATCTCAACAAACTACCACTTGTGTCAGTGTTTTTGTGCAAAAACCATGGAGTCTCAAAAAAAAACTAGGACCCCTTTTTTCCCCCTTTACTTTTTGCACGGAAGGATCACCAGAATCTTCCCTCCGATCCTCGTATTCAAAGTCCCTGGCCAATTTCACCAAATAATCTGTTGGATCAGCACCTGCTGACCTGAGATCACCAAATGATTGGATGTGATTTGGCATTGTTGGCAACTCGGCGAGTTGCCAACAAATCTCAAGAATTCTTGTCATTGCAACATCTGTTGTTGTTGTTGTTGTTGTTGTTGTTGTTGTTGTTGTTGTTGTTGTTGTTGCTGTCGCTGCTGTCCAAACACTTGTACACTTAGTCGTCACATTACTGCTTCTCACCATCTCCCTCTCTCTCTCCTGAGACTCCTTACAACACAAAGATCAACGGCATGGTTTTCTTGGAGTCCTGCCAACAGGACATCTTCAGGCTGTTGATTGCCAGCATCAGTGGCAAATACTAGGGTTGAAGTCATACCAAAACACATGTAACAAGTAAGATGCGAACAAGCATTTTTATGCATTTTTATTCTTGTGCTTGACCCTGATTTCTGGACTCAAGGAATGTACGTGATCTTTGGTATGCAAATACTCCATCTGTATTCCTTTAATCGAAAACACGCACCGCGCCCAAACAAAGTGATGGCTCAACAAAATCACAGATTTCCTTGAAGCAACCTACGAGGTCGAAATCGGGTGACACAATGTAGTGAGATCCCAATTCCGTGCTCACAAAATTGCGCACCACCTGAGAAACTCACATTGTTTTAGCAAGAGAAACTCAGGTTGGTTGGAGAGTAAATGTCAGGACAAAATCATATGGTTACATATAATTAGATAACTTAAAGATACTTAAAGCATCTTAAATCTAGACAAAGTGACTGTATCTCAGGAGTCTTCTATCATTGATGCTGTTGCCTATTGTTGTCTTTCAGAATCACCCTTTGCGTCTCTGAGAGAACTCGGATATCTTAGGAAAACATATGACTATTCCCTGGTATACAGTTGCATGGGCACTGTTCCACTCATTGCACGCACTGAGTGCCAGACCAGTTGAAGAAAGTTTTCACGCAAAGCCCTTGGCCAATCAATGCCAATGACACACGAACGCTCGCACAAGCATCAATTGTTCAGCTCTTAAAAAGGTAACATCCGTCTGCATCAACTTCATTCGACAAAAAAAACGGTTTGTTGGTGCAACATCTCCGTGGTTTGCCAATGGTACTATTTGTTGCTGCACTTGGTCACTTTTCTGAGACATCGACTTAATGATCAACAGCCTCAGCATGACAAGGATGTCAGCAACAATCAGTGTTCATGCTTGCAACTAAAACCTCTCCAACTCCAACAAATCATGTTATTCATGTTCTATCTCTCCTTCACTTCAATTTCAAAACGACCACAGTCATCATCTTCAACAAGCTGCTGTCAGCTCTACCTTTTCTTCTCGAGGCTGCGACCGCTGGAAAGGTGTCAATTTTGTCGCCCAATCACCTAGCAGGCTTAAATGGGTTTCCGACATGTATATCTATATAGATGAGATGTATATAGATATGAAATAATATGAATCTATACTGTATTGAGGAACCATGAATCCCACATCTGATATACTACAAAGCCTTCCTTTTGAACTGAAAAATGGTGGTTTTTGACGTTGCGGCGGTTTTTGACTCTGCATTGGGTCAATCTCCGTGCCTGGCATTTCTCGATTGGCCATGTTGTCATCCATGCCGAAATCTTCCCACCTCAACAAAATCCACAACATGAATATATTAATCGCGAGATTTTGGACGCTATCTTCCTTTTTTCACGGGGGGTTGGCTTTTAAAGATGCTTCGGTCAATTTTACACGGAAAAACACCCCTTTTCGGCCCGAGTTGCTGCGGCGTGAACATCGCTTTTGCCAGACCTTCAAACACCTCGGAACAGGTGGATGTTGCTATTCCCCGTTTTGAGAAAGTTTGTGGCTTTGGTTTGGTACTGCTGAAAAAAAAACTGCCCCAAATTACCCAACATCATGATAGAAGTATGACGTACGTAGTATGATGTACATTATATGTATAATTATACCCTAACCTTCCACGACCTTGGTAACTATGGACTTACGTAACGACCAAAGATACTCGATAAGACCAAAGATACCCATCCTCCACCGTGTCAATCCTGTCCACTAAGGTGCAGCCATTTTTCGATCAAAGCAAACATGAGATCTGTGAGACGATTCGGGCTGGATGAAAATGGAAACAGGATAAAACAGAGATCTACCAAATTAAATCTATAAAATAGATATTCGATAAATTGGTTTATCAAAAATATCTTGAGGGGATCTCCAAACTATATTTTTCATAAAACACAAATACAAAAAAATAATATAGCAACCGGTGGGGCAATGGTTGACCACTGCACCTTTTCACTTGGCGATGTATGAAGAGGGCACTGGCAAAACGCCCGATACTTAGATCGATAGAAGCCTTATTTTTGTAGTACAGTACTAATATACCCGCCCACCATTTCTTCTCTTGCAAAGGTCTGCAGGAGGACGCTGAGCGTCCCAGGGGTCTCTTGGATGATGAGTTTCATTCTGGTGCGCCTCCCCCTGTGCATCAAATCTACTTTAAGAAAATGGTTGAGCACTTGCTTGCAGTTTTGATTGGCAATCTTGATTTGATTTGATGCTACTTTCCCACAGCAACCAGGGTTCAAGGGTGTCTGAACTAGACCTACGCATTTCCCAGTTCACGATGCCAACGGTGAAGCCCAACATGAATCGGGTGTCATTGCTGAAGGATATCCTTTTTTTTGTCCGGGGGTTGAACTTTATGTTTTTCAGTTTTGTGGTTATATCATTTGACCCATCCGGTACCAACATAGTCGAGCCAGGAGTTTTACAACGACTTCTTTGAGCGTGACAGTGGCTACCGCCACAGACGATTCTTGGAAGTTGCTGCCAATTATGGCATCAAGGAGGAACGGGCTAGAAGGTCATTGAAAGATGGGCGTGTTTCCTGGCTTTTTTTATCATACTAGCACTGCATTAAATTATGTTGTATTTTTCGACACCACAATTGAAGTTCTTGGGCCCATTAAACTGAGGCTCCATGTAAGTTTCAGTTCGTGGATGTAAAGGGATCCATCACAGCCGATGAGGCAGGTTAATTTCTGGTGCCCATGTTTGCATAAACCCCCGCTGTTCTGTCATTTCTTGGAGGTAGTGCGTGATGCCAACTACCCGTTTGTGATGGCCTGGCTGGCTACTTTTTCTCACGACCCGCCAACTGCAGTTGAGGTGTCGGTTTCTTGATTCTGTTTTATACTAATGTGAATTTGTGTGCAACAAGTGTAGTCCAATATCAATGTTGGATTTCTGGGGCAATGACCTTAGGTTGCATTGATGGACGTTTGCTTCAATAGACAGCTGATCCCGTTGAAGACTGACGAAGATATGGATGCAGTTGCTAGCTGGAAAGCCAATCAAGTGGCAATGGAGGCAATGTTCATACTTTGAATTCCAGTAGTTCAGTAGCACGAGCTTAGCTTTATTTTTCCAATCCACTCAACTCACTTCGCAGGTTTGGGCTGGCACAGAAGGTGGAGTTCATAGGGCTCTGGCTTCGTATTGTAGTCGGAGGGCGAGCCGTACGCCAAACACAAGGCTAATTTGATATCAAATAATTGCACTACACCTTAATTGAGTTACCATCTTCCTTTCTCCATTTTCATCGGTTTCTGAACATCCAGGCATGGTGCTGATCGAATGCAAGCACTGAAGAAGATAATCTTTGATTCATACAAGGACTGCTAGCTGATATTTGCAAAAACACATTTGATTAACATTAGTTGGCACCTCAAATTCAAAAAACAAATCTTTCGCATTATATCCATAATTGATCGGTAGATCGCTATCCTCACATCCTCACAGGACCATGGGATTGTGAAACGGCAACGCTCTAACCGGCAGTTCAAGACGGAGCCTGCCGGTGATGGTGAGACGGTTTGGAAGGGAATTGCACATGTCCCAGTGGAGTTAGCAACTACATCTCCTGAAAAGCCTCAACATGGTGACCCAGGCCATTCATTGTGGTGATACTTTCTTGGATCACAAAATATACTGTTTGCTCACTTTATGAATTTGATGTACTCCCGAGATCAAACCATAATAATCTTGATTGATATATCCTGATATTTTTTCAACCTTTGGCCAGGTGTTACCGTGGCAGAGGCTGATGGCAACAAGCCCTCAGAAAACGTGGTGGGAGAAGAATATGAATTTGAGATTGAATATATTGAAGAGGAGATTGAAGAAGAAATTCCTACGGATGATGAAAGCCTAGCCGTATTAGAACATGATCAATCTCTGTTCACAGCCAAGGGGGAAGAATCAGAAGCAGAGTCCATCCCCGAAGAAAAGAATGGTGGCCCTACCAATGGCACATTCAAGGCCTGGAACAATTTCACCAAAAACATGTTATACGATAATTCCCACAATGTTGTTCATCATGTTGTTTCCATATGTTTCAACTGACTCGATAAAATCATTTTCACCGACCCCAGGACTCCAAGCCTCTTACAGCTGTTCCGGTGATCCCAGCGGGCCTGGCTGAACAAGCTGAGTTGGCGGCAAAAGAACTTGAAAAGAAAGTGGCTGGCGAAAAGGAAGAAAGGGATTTGCTAGAGGTGTGTTAAAAACTTGCACGATCATGTCAATTAATTCATTCTCTAATTTGATTCTTTGAAATTGTGTTTTTCCCCACCAGTGCCCAAATTGTCGATTAGCACATCAGGCACAACGCAAAATCCGTGCGGCAGCCCGCTCTGTGGAAGAGGGTCAAGAACAACAACCAAAGGCAAAATCAAAGGCCAAGGCGAAAGGAAAGTCCAAAGCAAAAGCTAAGGGTAGACCAGCGAAAACAAAAGACGTTGTTGAACCCACTGCTAGTGCTGATGTTGATGTCACTGCTGATGCAGACCTTTCAGCTGAAGAAGATGAAATCAGAAAACAACTTGCAGTTGATGAAATGAAAGATGGGAAAGATGGGGATGAAGTGAAACGAACCAAGAAACCCAGAAAGGGTAAGTCATCAGGTTCCAAAGAAACTGCCGGTTCTGAGAAGGTTATGCCTGAAGTACCAGTAAATCGCAACCTTGAAAAGGATTTTGAAAAGGTTGATGATCCGCGGTCGGATGAAGTTGAAGCTGTGGCTACTTCTCCCCGAAATGCCCCAGACAAGCGTCCTCTTGAGGAGACGACCCAAATTGTTTTTTTTCAACACAAATTAAGTGAATCCAAATATAGAAAAATAACATGTCATCCTGTCTCACCAACACACCCTATCGGCCTCACGATTGCAGGAGGTTGCAAAAGATCCTCCCGGTGAGGCTCCTCCCAAGAAGCGTGTGTGGCTGACCCAGGACTTGGTGGGTGGATGTTTTACCATTGGTACACCAAAAAATTATGGTATATGAGTATTGCTAAGTTTCCAGAAGCCTCTGTTCTAAGGGGTGCTCGAAAAGTCTTTTCAAATGTCTAAAAGACACTTTTCGAGCACCCCATTTTTTATCGAAATATGTTTATGATGATTTGATTGTGCAGGAAAACAAAGAAAAGAACCTGGTGAAGATTCAAGAACTGAAAGCACTTTCTGATGAACATGGTTTACAGTTTCGCATCGACCAAACCCGTCTGGATGAAGGTGCCAAGTCAGGATCTTATATTACTTGTTATTGCAAAGTTCAAAAATAAAAACTAAAGACTATATAAGGATGTTTTGTTCCAAGGTCCTATACTCTGCCTGCACCATCAGCAGAAACAAGTAGCATTGGTGTTTTGCTGGGTCCCCAGAAATCTTGCTAGCAGAAAAAATAATCTGGATTATAAATTGTATTTCCTTCATGCCATAGGTTGGTTGGCTCTTTCTATGTCAGCAAGCCCGATGAGAGCAAGCTTGCCGAAGTGCAAGAATCTTGTGGGAAGCAGCTCAAGGTGCGCCATAATGGCCATCACATTAGGGTTGGTGAAATAAATCCTGCACAACTCAAGGTCAAAAAAATATATACTGAGAATTACTGGGATAAAGTCATCTTTTCCACCAACAATATATACAATTCGAATCATAAAAATACAATGCCTGCAATCCCTAGCTGGCACCGTTTCCAGGTTAACAGGAACAACGCTGTGACTTTGACGTGGTCCCAGTTCAAAAACATCCGTGAAGCGCCGAAGCCCCAGTCTTGTAGGTCCTTGGGTGGTGAATTCCTCCAAATTGGACAACTTAAGCCAAATCATTGATACCTAGGTGGAATGCCGCGAAAGTGGTGACAGGTTGGTAGCTGCACCATCTTAGTGGCACAATGTGATATTTAAATATCAATTTCATTTTGGGGTCAAGCGCCAGGTCTGGTTCTGGTCTTGTTTGGAAAACAAATCTCTATCAAGACATATAGTGGATAGATAGATTGATATTTCATAAAATGCAGAAATGCACATAATATATTTTTGAAATCCATAAATTATATAAGATAGATGTTACGTGTTTTTTGGCTGAAAAGAAATTGTCCTAGCTGGATCTGGCGAAGGCTTTCGGGGGAACCAACAATGCATATGCGTTGTACGGTGTTTAGCGTAGCTAGGTGTGCAGGTCGTCTTAGACTTTGCTGAGTACGAGTGATTTCGAAATTGCTGAAAGCTTTGGTTCATTTTCAGTCATTCTTTCAAAGTAATATATCGATCAAGAATACAATACAACAAACATACAAAATCGAGAATTTTCGAAAACCATCAAATCATTGTCACTGCACTGGTGACATGTTTCGATCACTGCACAAAGTTCGGGTTCTCAGAGACGATTGGCTCAAGTTTGGTGGAACAGGTGTGTGTGGCTGTTTGAAAAGCTATGGCGGTACCAAAGGGATGGTCCAAACGGCTTCATTCCCCCTTAGCTTTGACATACACCGTTGGAATGATGCTTATTTACTGTGGTGTGCCGGGCAAATTGTTCCTAGATAGCATCTAAGACCAACTGAAGTGTTTAATTCAATTCATGATTTCCAAACAGCTAAATAAAACAAAAAATACATCATATGTCGATCCTAGGATTGACTTTGTTGACACCGTGGTGGACCTCACTCCGGACTACCTCTCAAAAAGGGTCTGAATCTGAATCCTACTTTTCGGAATTTCTTGTCAATTTGGCTAATTGGTTACCTGAACTGAGGATCTTGTTCACCTAGATCTTTTCAGTGGTGTTGGAAACCTCAACAAAGTCTTTAGCACTGATCTTAGATCTTGTTTTTGCAAATCAACTTTAACAATTTGTTCCATCTTTTTCCCAACCTGTTTCCGGCCACTGCAGCCACACTGGCTACTGAGATGCCGCGCAGATGAAATCGCAATGGCCTCAGAACGGTGAGGTGTCAGATCTCTAGTACTACTGTATAGAAGTTGTGTTTTGGTTGCAAACCAAGGGACTACTACGATATGTCAAGTCGTGGTGACAAAAACAACATACTCCTACAGTGCGTATCCCCAGGTAACATATATACAATATCTCTCCGACTGGTAGTTAGTGGGATGATGAGGTCTGGTTTTGGCAAAGCTATCCAGGGCTGCCTCCGACTCAAGGAGGGAGGATTATGTCATATAGGATTGCCATGCTCAAGCTTCATCTGGCTTAACCGAGCCACAAGTCAACGGAGTTTGGATTCAGCTTGGGGAGATGAAAGCAAGTCATACGTATCTGACAGCAACACGAAACTTGGGTCGCTATATTGTTTTTTTCTTTGAAATGTGTATCATGTATATTGTAGTCAATATCCCATGCATGGGTCGAAAAATCCATCCAAGGATAGCAACCAGAGCGCTTTTCCTGATTCTCTTGTGCACCTTGAGAGGGGTCTACACATGTGTTGAGCAGCCTATGACATCGACTTTCAAATATTTGCCCACCTACTTGATGGTGAAACAGATCATCACCAAGTTCATCACTCCGTTCCATCAATCATTTTAGCCTTGGGCTAAGCTTCCAAATTCATGGTATATGTTTGAGATTAGTATGTCTTCAGATTGCATCAATTGAACCAATATTAACTTTTGCTTATCTAAGTTGGATGGGCTGTTTTGGCCACTGGACTATGAAGGGTTCACATGGAATGGGGACCGCGTTTGCTCCTAAACGTTTGAACTCACCCAAGCCCGGGGTATTCCGTTTTGGATCCTTTTGAGGTCCTGGCTGCCTTTGCTCTACAAGCCCATGGGAAAGAAACTCAGGGCGAACCGTGGTATGGTCAAAAAAAAGGTTCTGAGGAATGGGAAAACATCTGTGTGGGGAACTCAAATAGAATATATGTGTTCTTCAATTTACATGTATAATGTGATATATGTTCATGAACGAATTCAGGTCTGGTGGGCCTAAACTTCGTAAAAGCCAGGTGAGGGAATTGAATCAGCTTATCTTGATTGATTCTATCGTTTTTATTTTTGTAATAGTCCATCCGTGTGGTGTGGACATTGTGTTAAAGCACAGGCCTATCCCATGGGGTATGCCAACAAGGTTCGAAAGTTGCACAAGAAGCTCATATCCGAGGAGTGTTTCATTCAACGCAACGATATTCTACTCTACAAAAATGTCAAACTGATTTTGAATTTGATATCCAACATGCTTAACAAACAATGCAGGAGCGTGGGCTATTGAAAGTCAATGCCAAAAATGCTCTATTCGAAATGGAAACTCCAAAGGGAAGACAACTTATGGTCTGGATCTCACATTCATTCTAGATGTCTTATACTTCGTGTCATGAAAATATCAGAAGTTCCCGATTGTGTTGGATAAGTTCATACGATACCGACTTGAAATATATAATAGATCCAATTCTCTGTCAAAACTTCAATTCCATCGCATCCACATTGAGGCATCTATGAAACCGGACTGGACAAGAGGCCGGTTTGAAAGCCTTGGGACCGCTGTGAAGTCAAGTTAGAGCCGTTTTTCACGTTCAGGGGTGGGAAAATATCAAACATACCACCGTGAGTTTTCCGTGAGATGACCGTGAGATACACCCTCCAAGACCAAAGATACTCAATAGAGACCAAAGATACCCGTGAGTAGACCGTGAGTAAACCGTGAGATTCCACCCCTGATATCTCTTGCATCACAATTCGAAACAATTCGAAGCTGTGTGTCCTAGATATACATTTCATACGGCAAAAAAAAGTCTCATGATCCCACTTTGATGCTGTAGTCTTGGGATTATTTTTGTTTTTGACATTTGGCAAACAATCGAATGAAATCAAAGATTTTTAATACTTGCTCTACAGGTTTTGGTGAGGCTCAAGCTGCGTCTGGTGTATATATCAGATATATATACCATGTCATCCACTGATGAAACAGTGAAAAGGGCGCGTGATCGGGCAAAAGCTCTTGAACAAAGAGTCAGTCGTCCCGTTCCCTTGGAATCACTGCCTACGCTTGAACTCGGTGAGCTGGATGCTCAGGGCTTTGGTGGTATGCGGTATATAAAGTTGATCTACAAATCGATGAAGACAGTCAAAATCACACAAACACAAAGAATACAAAATTTCCATACTGGAACTTCCATATACCCTTTATACTTTTTTTCGGGGGCCGCCGTTCCCAAAACGGAGCCCTTCAAAAAACAGTAGTTGGCCACTGTCCAACCGGTGTCTGAGGTCAGGAGCCGACGGTGATGATAAGAACGCCACTGGTCCTGGAGGTGAGATTTGGGAGATATTTGTCCAAATCATATACTGAAGCTTTGAAACATGCATTTCAAAAATATATTTTGCATTTGATATCAATCAAGTTGTGAGTCGGAATTTTAAACACGTCCTGAACAAGAAAAAAATAATATACCGTGAAACTGCATCTTTGCGTGCAGGTGGTGATGCCGGTGGTACAGCTCCAAGTGAAGGACATCAGGGTGGTGCAGAACCAAAAAGGCGAACCAAAGTGGTTAAGAAAATCATCAAGAGAGTGAAGTCACCCGCAGTAGTGCAACAACCAAAGGTTCCTACTGCTACTGTGAAATCGCCTGCACAAGTTGGGTCAACCACTGTTTTCATGCCTGGGGAAAGGCACACTACAAGGGAAAATGTGAAGACTTTCTTTGACCCTGCCACCCACCGCCGGCCGCATGATTCCACCGATGTCGCTCCTACTCTTCAAGACCTTTCGCAAGAGGTTCCAGCTTCTGAGGTACCACCTGGTCAAGGTGGTTCTGAGGATGATCAGAACAAAGCGGGTGTTGAGGGTGGTGATGAGAAAAACCAGTTTGGAACCGTTGATGGGACTGGTGGAGGTACTGAGCTAGATGGTGAGAAAACCAAAGGTGATGGGAATGACAGTGATAAGAAAATCACACCTGTTGAAATTGATACTGAGCTAGATGGTGAGAAAAACAAAGGTGATGGGAATGACAGTGATAAGAAACACACACCTGTTGAAACTGGTCAAGAGGGTGAAAAAAAACATGATGATGAGAATATGGAGAAACCGCAACACACACCAGTTGATCCTGTCGAAACGGGTCTTAAGCAAGATGAGGAAAAAAACAAAGATGAGGAGAAAGGTGAGGATCAGAAAAACACACCGGTTGGTCCTGTTGAAACTGATCTAAAGCAAGATGATGAGAAAAACGTAGGTGAGAAGGGCGATGATCAAAAAGAACCAACAGCCAAAGAATTCGTAGAGGATCTTGAGAAAATACTTGAAGAATCAGCCAACAGCCCTGATGATCAGCAATGGACTGATGACAAGTGGCAATGGACTGACGACCAGTGGTACTCGTGGAATCATTGGAACAATTCCTATTATAGGTGGTGGGGTTCATGGGACAGAGACAACCATGAAGATGACAATCTTTGGAGTGTGAAGCGTCATGGCCAACAAGGAACACCAAGCACAGTTGTAAGCAGCCCTAGCACTATTGAACTTGAGAAATGCCTTCAACGTGCCAGTACTGTGGATCTCGCCACTCCTCCACCCACAGGTGAAACTGGTGAACCCACCAAACAGGACACCAATGAGGCCACCGAGGAAACAAAAACAAAGGAACAGTTGGAGACGGAAAAGGAGATTGCAAGAAAGAAAGCACATGCACGATATATGAGATACTACCGAAGTGTCCATGAGAGTCGTGACCTCATTTTGTTTTTTCTGACATTTGGGGGTGATGATGAAAAAAAATACTTTAGAAAAAAACAAAATCTAGCTAAGGTCCAAATACACCTCAAGAAATCAAACGGATTGCTGCAAAGGCTGGAGGAAGATTCTTGGTTGATACCAAAACTAGATCGATATATAGTTTGGATACTACAGTTCAACCACTTTGATATAATCATGAAACCAGTTCACCTGTCGCTCAGGAACATCCATGAACACATGCCTGTATGCAGCTTGGCTCTCTTGCGATGGTGATTGGAAACGTTCACGTCTCTACATCTCCATTTGTAACAAACATAGGACCAAAACAACAGGAGTCAGGAGATGGTTTTTGCGGTCGGAACTGGAAAAGAAGTTTGGAGCCGATGTCGCCACAGACATCATCAACAGAAAGCTGTCAGATGAGAAGCTCAAAAAAAGTGAAACTAGGATGTTTCAAGATCTGCCGGACCGGGAGGACCAAAAATAGCATTTGGGGAAATGAAATTTGTGATGTATGTGCTAAAAAAAACGTGTATACGATAGAAACATAGACATTTTGAAACACTGTGTTTGCAGGACCTCCGCCAATTCTTGGTCCTAGATGACAGCACGGAAACGGATGAATGTGAAGAGGTTGTAAAGCAGTTGCATGAAGCTGCTGATTCTGACGATGAAGACTCTTCTGAAAAAGACTCTGACGATTCCAGTTCCAGTGAGGCAACTTGTGATTTCAAAAACATTTGGAACTTACATCAAATTGGTGACCACTATACACACACATGTATGCTAGCTAGGCAAAGAAGAAGAAGAAAAAGCCGACTAAAAAGAGCAAAGGTAAGGGAAAGAAAGACAAAAAGGTGCCGAAGAAAGGAAAGAAAGAGAAGAAGAAGAAGCCATCGTCGTCATCGTCGTGCAGTGATGTTGAAGATCCAAGTTCTGAAAGCAAAGAAGCTGAGAAGAAAGAAACAAAACCGAAAGGAAAGAATGCCAAAAAGCCAAAGAAAGAAAAGAAACGCAAGCAGAAAAAAGAGAAAAAAGAACTTTCGCCAGAAGAACAGGAGGAATTGCAAAAGCTAGAAGCGGCAAAGAAGAGGAAAGCTGATGCAAACAAGGTATGATGTTTTTTTGGTGAAATGGGGTTTACTCTTCCAACACTTCAACATCAAACTGATTGATCAAATGACAGGTCATGAGGTCAGCGTCCACAAAGTTGCAAACCATCAGCGATTTGCTTGGGAAGCTCAATGGGGCGCTAGGGGCTCAAGTATCTGCACATTACTTCCATTTCTGATTGAGTTAAATTTAAATTTCATTCAATGAGCTCTGAAAAAAATCAGGGCTGTGAACTTCAAAGAAGCTGTTGAGAAAGATGCCAACGAGAAGACTGAGAACATGAAACGCTGCCGTGCTGAATTGGAATCTGCCCTGACCAACGATGAAGAGGATCACATATCCAATATACATGTGATACAAACATTGATGAATTTATCACCTTAACATCAAACGACTTATGTTTCCTTTACACCGCTGATCTCTTGCCATCGCCCATTGCGGCCTCCAGGACAAATTTGAAGCCAAAAGTGGTGAGCTGAAGGACGCCATCAAGGATTTGGACGTTGCTTTGGGGCCTTGCAAGCGTATCAAAAAGGAAAAGGCTTGATCCCCTGTTTCACAATTGTTGGGGTAGAAAGCTATACCCTATAGATCTCATTTTGACAATTGAATGCTATCTCGCTGCATCGGTGAGGGCCAGTTGCAAATCCTGGGCATATATCCTGGGAAACTTTTGGTGGCTTTTGAATTCATGACAGTGGTTACTGGTTTTTTTGATTATCGGATAACTTGCTAGCAAACATGAAACAACCTAAAAGATTGGCTATTGATTGCCTTTGTCTCCCATAATTTTTTGAACCAAACACACTAAGCATATCCACTGTTCATGTCAGTCAGAAGCCGCTTTTTTCAATTGGGGTGCAAGTGGTTCCTCATCATAGGCCAGCGAAATACACGTATTCAGATTCAGAGAAATAGAGGTCCGAAAATGCCCGAACAGTGATGTTGTTTGACTTGTACCGGAACCAGTGAACACCACACAACATAATGCATTCAATTTGAAATCATTTCGTTGAACAACTGGTGATGGATCTAGTCATCAGCATTTTGAATCAACCATTTCCCAAAAGACCATCGCCCCCACGCAGATCCAGTGGAAAGACCCACTGACTTTATCTGTGACCAAGTCAACAAACTTGCAGACGGTGTTTGGATCCCAGAACTGATTCATTTTTTTCAGGGGGTCAGTCAGCTAACCCAAAGAATTTGTAAGTTGGAGGTAAGACCATAGGTTGTTGAACGCCATAAATATATTTTGGAAATTCTTGGTCTTCAAACCATATCTACAAAAAAAATCAAACTTGAGGCTGCGACTGCTGAATCGGTCATGAGCGCTGTCAAAGCCATGGTCAAGGATTGGATGGGTTTGGGGTCTGGAAAAAACTTCTTATAACGAAGCCGATCTGAATTTTATAATTATTTTCTCTGGATCTGACTTTAGGGTGATCGCAACAATATCGAAAACGTACACCTGATTTGCGTCTTCAAGTGTTGCCATCCAAAAAAACTGATGCTAATTCACTGTACTGCATGCGACATGTGTGGTGAAATATTGCATCATTCCTAAACCGGGAGCCAGGAGAGCGGTGGAGCTAGTTCCAGCTGGACACGCAAGCTAGCCAAGTTCAAGCCTTCATCAAAAAATGGGGCCCGGAACTTTTTCCGAACTACCAAGTTGCCAGTGGACCGACTAGTCAAAAAATGTTATATACATTCGATGTTTCAAAAAACTACATATGTGCGCATTTCGACATAGACTCCAAGACTTAGGGATAAAATAATATCAATTTTGGAACATGTTTATTTGAGATATTTGTTCAACACTGGCACTTCCCTGGAAGGAACCCAAGCTAGTCTCTATCCCAGTGGTTTCGCTTGACAAAGTGGATGGGAATACTACTACAAAGGAATTTCCTGTACTACTTCCACACAAGGTTTTGAAGTTCTTGTTCGAGGAATCACATGTTGACATCCAGGAGTCCAACATCCAAAAATTTTGGGCACATCTACGGGAGGTTCGATATCCTTGGGCTATGAATGTTGATTCTTCCATATCATTTATTCCCATTGGAATTCATGGTGACGAAGCACATTATGGAGCTGACACTGCTAACATCAACAAACTCACATGTATATTCCTGGATTTGCCACTTTGGCGTCCAAAAAATGCGAGACTATCAAGGTTTCTGCTTTTTTGCATTGATTCTGCACAAGTGGTTGGGTACAAGACACTGCATCCAATTTTACAAGCCATCGCTGAAAGCGTCAACTTGGCTTATTTCGGGATCAATGAAAACGGCGAGTGTACAACTCATCGTCGATTTATTTTGTCGGAACTTCGTGGGGACCAGGTATGGCATAGATACGTGTGGCGACACTTGAATTGGTGGAGGAAGCGGGAATGTTGTTTCCGGTGCGGTGCAGTTACAAACCAAGTAGTATATCGAAATGAGCCTTTGTACTTTGACATTGGGGATGCAGCTCCGTGGAAAAACACCATTGTGGACACGATCAATTTCATTTCCAATGGTGTTGATCAAGATTTACTTTGTCCTTTTGCAGCCTGCATGAAATTCCATGTGGACGTTATCAAGAATTGTAGTATGCATTGCCTAAATCTAGGCTTGGCATTCACAGCCAATGGGGCATGTTTGCACTTATTGCTTGACCTGGGGTACTTTGGGGACCCCAACACGGATTTGAAATTCCGGATCAATACTGCATTTGATGATTTTCAACAATTTTGCAAGATTAGCAAGATTTCCTGCTCCCAACATCGCTTCCGGGTGAAACATTTAGTGAAAGAAGCTCATGGTCCTTACCTCACTACAAAGGCATTCAACGCACGTTGCATAGTTTCCTGGTTGGCTAGTTGTTTTTTGGACGCGTTCAACGGTGATTTCAGTCAGAATCGGCTGTTTGGACTTTGGCTTCAACAAAATGGACAAGTACCACCGGTGGATGAAATTTTTGCATCGCACGCCCTCGCAATCAATCACCTTGCAAAATATTTTTCCCTTACGGAAAGTTCCGGAAGATGTTTGAAACTTTGACTGGCATAGTATATTTTCTTTTTTGGCAATTGGTGTGAAATACTTTTTAAATGTTTGCTGGTCTGGTGTGGTGTTACTGAAGTTTTGAGATGTTCCTCTAGTTTCTAAATTGCTTTTCCATCCTCAATGTGCCACTGGCAGGACAGAGGCACAAGCAAGTGCTATCTATGATGCCGGAATGGGTTTCATTCGCCAACATTTGATCCTTTCGCGGTGGTCCGTACGTAGAGGCGTTGTCAACTGGCAACTAAAGCCAAAACTACATCAATATGATCATATTCTTTACAACTGCAAGTTGTTCAGAGCTTTAGCTAGCTTGTTTGGTAGATTTTTGCTTTGTTTGACCGTTTGACCCTGATCAAATTTTCAATATGTTTTTTTTGTTCAAGTGTTCTTCTTTATTTCATTTCTGAAAGCCCATTGCAAACTAACGTTTTGAGGAACCAACCCACGATATGAGCACACCTTCGTGGATGAAGATGCCATGGGATGGGCAAAAAATTTAGCAGTGAAATTCACCAGAAGGAGGATCATCGAAAGGTCGTTAGTTCGCAGTTCCCGTGTTAGATTGCTTTCCTTGAGGTGGAGGGCAAAAGCTCTGAACGCAAGTGCAAACAAGAGAGCACTGTGAAAAAAGATCACCGTGATCAAGCGTGATTGAGCGTGAAAACGAAACGACCAAAGTTACTTCGTCACCATGTCTAGGACCAAAGTTACTCTGTGCCCTGGATGTCTAGGGTATAAGTATGATATACTGTAAGTCATTCAGTGAAATAACATCACGATCATGGGATCGACCCCTTGATCCATGCCCACATTCGGTAGAGATGTCAAAATTCAGCCATTTGTGGTTGGTTACTTGACTCAGGGGAAACGCTTATTTCACTCTTTCAACAGGATATGTAGGACAACTCAACATGACATAAGATGCCCTTTCGGGATTCAACATCACACTCTCGGACCTTCACTATAGAGAAACTGGTGTTGCGCCTTGTTTCCAGCACTCATGGTGAGCTTTTCAAGAACCTGCACTTTCCTCAGTCCAGGTTCACTTCATGAAACTGCAAATGTTCAGGAGTTTCAGCTTAACACCAAAGCTGAAACACCACAAGCTGCTCTCTAAACCATGCGATCTAGTGACATTAGTACAGTACATCCTGGAAACCTGAAACGTACAGGTTTCATGGAACATTTGGGTAATCAGTATCCATTTCAAATTCTATCTCAAGGACTAAAGCGCATGACAAACTTGTAGGGTTCTTAAGCGGCGTTCAGGTGTTCAAGGGGAGGGGGTAACTAGGGAACTGTAAGGATTTTGTAGGGAAACCTTAGGGAAGATTGACCACCCCCCACCTTAAGAATCCCAATGAAACAAACGGATTTTCTGGCAGATTTGCAATCCAAGATTCTTATAAACCACGGAGTTCATCCACTTTGGAGCTTCTCCCTCAAGGGATTTTTCCTCCACCACACCTTTGGCAGCCTGTGATTTTCAGGTCGTTTTCAACGGTCAAGGAATGGTGAAGTTGATATGTGGAATGCCAGAGTGCCTCATAAACCCATAGGATCCATGGGACTGGTATATTTACCAACATTTGCCATAAAAAATCAACCAAATGTAGGAAAATATACCAGTCCCATGGATCCTATGGGTAAATGCCTTCTATCTCTTCAACTATGTGGTTTTCAAGATCTTTGCAAAAGAGGCATCTTTCTGAACAGGCAGGTGCTGATTTGGTACAAAGCAGCAGGTGCAGCATTCCACATTCTATGTTCTTCACTCAATGGCATGTCATGCAGCAATGTATGCCAGGTGCATCAAAAACAAAAAAGCCACAAATATATCTTTATCAAATTCATGACATGTGACATGGTGTGCAACAAAGCCAAGACAATTACACACACGTTTTTTTTGCTTTTCAAAGGCAAAAAACCTACACTCGGTTTTGTGGGCCCGCCATTTTCACCACAAGTTACCCATGGAAAAAATCACTCACCCAAAATCGCCTCAAGACCTCGCAAAAAGAAACTCCACTCCTGCCATTTAAGGTGAGCCAACGGTTCAAACCTTCAATTGTTGGCCGGGCCCCACCATTTCATGGTGGCAGTTTTTCATGGTGGACATTCCTTTGGGGTGGAAAACTTTTTTCGGCACTTAATCAACTTCACCCTAAAAAAGGATTAATTTCGTGAATACATGTTCGTTTCCTCAAAACTATGGAAACCTTCGTGATTCCTGTTGGTTACCACACCGAAATCTCGCACCGCTATTTAGTCATCTTCATACACATGAAACAAACGGATCAAGTCTTAAGGTGGAGAAGCAACGATGGCATCAACAAATATACCCTAAGTGATCTGCCGCCGGTAACAGCTACATGAAGCACCGTGGCAGCTAAATGTCCTCGTTGGTGATCTGCTGTTTCAACATAAACTGTGCGTGTACCTGGCGGACAAAAAGAATCTCCGAAATGACAAGAATGGACGTGGCGGGCCGTCAGGGACATGTTGTTTTGTGCTTGGTGTGTAGTATAAATATGCGTAACATGTGTAGATACCCTTTCTCCCATAATCATGGTTCGGTGGAAAATGACCCTAAATGAAAGGAAACGATCATATTGGAGAGACCCATTTTCCACTTCCATGATTATGGCAGGAAGGGTAAATATCATTGCATGTCTGGAGAGGCTGGAGAAGGATATCATGACAATCGATCTACTGCAGCTGCAAGCAGTTGTCACGCACAAATCGGGCCATCTTCTGTTGCTGTGACGCATTCTGTGGCTATGTTGATTGACAAATTTCAATTCAAACATATTCAAACACAAACACATCAGGTGAGCGCATCACATTCAGTGTTGTTGAGCTTCTGTTGGCAAAGTGCTTTGATGTTCTTAATACTCAACGGTGCTCAAAATGAGGGGTACCAGTTTGGAAATGCAAAATTGTAATGTAAATCCGCCGGCCTTGCCGGCGTGTCTAGTGAAATGGGGCTTGATGACGGATTGCTTGTCTGTACTTTGCTTTTGCTTTTTTAGTCTAAGCTAAAGCTGATAATGTCTTTGGGGCGCGCTTTTACTTCGCCTAAAAT